>SJYA01005036.1:0-10596 GCA_006410615.1 Neotragus moschatus
TTCTCCAGGCAAGAATACTGGAGTGGGTTGCCATGCCCTCCTCCAGGGAATCTTTCTGACCCAGAGATCAAACCCACATCTCTTATGTCTCTTGCATTGGCAGGTGGATTCTTTAGCCCTAGCACCACCTGGGAAACCCACTGATAGGTAACAGAAGAAATAATAAAACCTAGAGAGCCCTAAAGTTAGATCAGGTGCTGTTATGTGTTGAATTGTGTCTGACCCCAAATTTAGATGCTGAAGCCCTGCACTCCTAGCCCCCCACCACACCATCCCTCAGAATGTGGCTGCATTTGGATACAGGCCCTTTATAGAGGTGATGCAGCTAAAATGGGCTCAGCAGGTAAAGAATCCACTTGCAATACAGGGGACATGGGAGCCTTGGGTTCCATCCCTGGGTTGGGAAGATCCCCTGGAAGAGGAAATGGCAACCCAGTCCAGTATTCTTGCCTGGAGAACCCCATGGACAGAGGAGCCTGGCCGGCTACAGTCCATGGGGTTTCAAAGTCAGACACGACTGAGCAACTAACACACTGCTACAGGTTGATACGGCTGCTCACCAAGAAACTTCAATGGGCTGTAGGGCTGATCTGTGTTTTATCAGGATGAATTCACACAAAGGGAATTTTTGTCTCTCAAATCGTTTTCCTATTCGCTGGATTTTCAGGGCCATGTCAGAGGCTTGTAGTATCTATTTGGGATTGTCTTCACCTGGTAACAGTTCCTTCCTTTTATATTTATGATGCTAGATTTTCCATTTGCCATCAAATGATCTATAAAAGAAAATCCGCTTATGTCTATGAGAGAGAATCCATGTAATGCTTGGCGAAGACTGGTTCTTATTACAACGGCGTCTTCAAGAAGGGCTCCCTCAACAATTTCTCTGATGGTGTAATAAAATGCAAAACAGCAGGGGCCTTCCCTGTCTCAGGTTCTGCAAGGAAAAGGCTGTATTTCAGGAAAAGGTGTAAGAAACACCTTGTCATTTGTTTCAGTCACCAAGTCATGTCCTACTCTGCAACCCCACGGTCTGTAGGTTGCCAGGCTCTTCTGTCCACGGCATTTTCCAGGCAAAAATACTGGAGTGGGTTGCCATTTCCTCCTCTAGGAGGTCTTCCTGACCCAAGGATCAAACCCATGTCTCCTACAATAGCAGGTGGATTCTTTACTACTGAGCCACCAGGGAAGGTCTAGAGCCATGCAAAGTGTAAATCTGAATAGAATGGGGTTCCTTCCTGGTGGGGAGGTCACGGAAGTCTGAGCCGTGGGGAACAGTGGTTCTTCATCAGGCTGGGCCATCAACAGAGCTCTGTGTTGCACCTTGGTTGGTGGATGGTGTTTCTGCCTGGGGAAAAGAGTATAATTGTTTGGGATGGTTTTACGGCTGTGCCTTTCATTCTGAGAGAGAAGATAGATGGGGACACAGACAGACAGATGACACAGATAGTTAGATACTGTGGTTGAGACTGTTGCTGCCTTACCTGATAGACTGTGAGCCTCACCTCCTCAGACTTGCTCATGTCTCTGAGACCCGGTGCTCCAGGTAACGGGCCCACTTCACTTGGGTGAAGTCTGAAGGGCTCGTGGGGAGTCCTGCTCACACCTCTGGAGCTCCATGGTCAGGAAGGTGGTTTTTCTCTCATGCTCGAGGGGAGTTGGCAATCAATATCTTTTTCTGTCAAACCAGTGGAGTTGAATGAATCATCTCCTATTTGACCATTCGACTAAATAGTCGACCACTCTCCCACTCAGCTTCAGAACTCCTTCCTGGAGGACACACAAAAACGCTAAAGTTCTAGGACCCCAGAGAGAAACAAATGATAAGAACTGCACAGTCCTGGGCAGTTTACACGGTGCTCTGGTGAAATACTGCCCGCCCAGGCTCAAAAGCTACTGTCAGGAGCCGGGTGGGATGTGTGCTGTCCACTCCAGGCAGCAGGACTCTACATAAAAATGCCAGGTGCAGCCCACCCGGTGCAGATGTGAGCGGCAGATGGTCTTCATGGAGCGGCAGTGGGCAGAGGACACGGGAGGAAGGGTGGCTGCAGGGAGGTCTGGAAATGAGGGTGGTGTCGGTCCACTGCATGGCTTCTCCGAATCTACTGTCCCTTCTGGTGGAGAAGTGTGCAGAGCCTGATGCCCTCAGGGCCTCCCAGCTGTGGGGCCTGGTGGCACCTTTCTCTTGTACTATTCCGGGTGTGTATTCGCAGGACCCAGAAGTCATCTCTAGGTGGAGGACTCTCTGCGCCTTGCCCTGCTGAGTGAGGACCATCCCAGCACAAGCCCAGCAAATGCCACCTGCCACCCCAAAGTCAGGGTGGAACCTGATGCCCTGGGGCTGTTTGGTGGTCATGTGGCTGGCCCTGATGAAAAGCAGTCTCTCTCTCTTCGCGTTGGGGCCCAAACATCCGTGAGTCTCACCACTGAGCAGATGGCCAGGGGGAGAACCATGTGACTACCTGCATCCTCTGCTGACCTAGCAAGTCCTGCCCCACACCAATGGGTCTCGGTTTAATTTACACCACAGCCTTGAATTTTCTCATGGCATTCATGACTAGGTGGAGCAGGCTTGGAGTTTGTATTTATTTTTATTTTTTTTTGGCCACACCATACGGCTTGCAGGATATCGGTCCCCGGACCAGGGATGGAACCCGGGCCGTGGCAGTGAAGGCTAGGAATTCTAACCACCAGGCAACACTGAATTCCCAGGGCAGGCTCTTTAAAAAGCAATTTTACCTCTCCATTTTTGAGATGAACAAACTGAGACTCAGAGAAGCTAGCAACCTTCCTGAGGGTCCAAGAGCAGGCAGAGTCACCTCCAATCCACCCTTGTCTGGACCTATACCCCTGCTTCTGCTGGCAGCCTTATCAGAGGTGGGAGGGTCTGAGGGTTGGGAGAGGGTCAGTCCAACCCCACAGCAGGCTGGAGGTGCTGTCTGCCTGCCTGAGACCTCCTTTCGTTATTCCTCTGGACTGGTGCTAGGAACAGGCACTGTTTTGGCATATTTTCCATTCAGGAGAGAAACCTTGACTCTTTTTCACCGTGCTGCTGGGTTCAGTGCCCCACAAAGGCTTTGTTGTGCCCGCTGCCCAGACCCTTCCTTAAGAGCACTGGGGTGGAGAGGCAGCTGAGGACTCCCTGCCGCATGGAAATGAAAAGCCTGCACTGGACAGCTGCCTGGCTTATCAATCACTGGACTCACTTGCAGTCAACCATTGGTTACTTGTGGAACGCCTGCCATGTGCTGGGCCCTGTGTGAGCCGCTGGAGCAAGATGGATGAAGTCCCCGCCCTTATGGAGCTCAGATGGGGTGATGGACCACCAAACGAAGGTAGAGCAGGGAGTAGAATAAGACAGAAATAGCCCCATGAAGAGTAGTGATGGGAGGGGAGTGGATAGGGTGTGCCCTGGAGGGAACCCACTCTCTCAGGGCCCTTCCTATCCCCCGCAGGCAAGGCCAAGGTCTTACCTTTGGGTTTCAGCTGATGCTGCTGGTCGGCATCTCACTTCTGCCCTGGAGTGATGGCAAAGGGAGGTTTCATATAGCCCTCCTGTACCCCTCCCCTGTCACCATCACCCAGGTCATGGGAGGGAGCCTTGGCATCAATGAGGGGGTGTCCATAGGGCCGGGGGCACTGGACGCTGGCTGTGGCCCCTCAGTTGCCCTTCTCCATCATTCCATCACTCCTTAGAGCTCCTTTTTTTTTTTTTTCTAGCTCCCAGGATGACATGGACCCAATGCCAGGCCCTCACATCATTTGCATTGAACCCTGTATCACCAATTCTAATTGTTTCTTTTCCACTACAATCTGAGTCCTCCTCCTGCTTTGCACATCCCTGGGCAGCTCAGCGGAAGCACTAACCATGGCAGACCTCCAAGAAATGCTGGACTCTACAAAGGAAAGACTCCTGAAACATCAGTGATTTTCTTTTTTAAACACTGGAATCTTTTTCAAAGGAGGGAGGAATCTATAAATCACTTTGGTTGAAGATATTAGTTGAAGATATAATTGCGAAATCCATTTTTATGACCCATCGTTACTGTCTGATTACATATTCCCTAAATATACATAATTTTCCACATCTTCATTCATCATGTGTCAAAAAATAATATTGCTGTTTTCTTCCATTATCGTAAGAGGTAAAAGACGAACCAGGCTGCTCAAAAGCTTCAGGCTGCAGCAGCATTTTAACTCTGCAAGAGAAAATCTCCCATCTTCTTTTGAGTCAGATCTCATTCTCCCCCTCTGCAATCAGGGTACAGTAGATACAAGGGTTCCTCTGGGAGGAGAAGCACCTGGGACTCCAGACCATCCGGTGATGATTCTCGGTGCACGAGATACTGCGTGTGCTCTCTGCCGAGGACAGACGAGCTGGAGCCATCATGCGCTGGCTTGATAGACATTTGCGCTACAGTCACCTGCTCTTGTGATAATCATTTTTGTTTTTGTTTAGTTGCTAAGTCATGTCCAACTCCTTTGCGATCCTGTGGACTGTAGCCCACCAGGCTCTTCTGTCCATGAGATTTCCCAGGCAGGAGTACTGGAGTGGATAGCCATTCCCTTCTCCAGGGGATCTCCCCGACCCAGGGATGGAATCCACATCTCCTACATTGGGAGGCAGCTTTTCCCACTGAGCCACCTGGGAAGCCTGTGATAACCTTGGTGAAATGTTTTTAAAGGATGAATTCGAGCCTCAGGAAACTCCTGTCCTTCCTGATGTTTCTGCTCCTTAGAGAATCTCTGAAGAAAGGGACTTGGAGTGGGGATTAAAATGCGGATGGCTAACCAATGCAGTAAGAGACAATCCTACAATTCTCTGTATCATCTGGGGCCCCATGGGTTAAAGAATATCACTCCCAAATAATCCATGGACAGCAGGCTGCTCAAAATCTCAGTGGTCAATCTGAGACAGAGGGAAACAATTTTACTGATTTAGGTCATGGACCAATCAGTCCAGTAAGCCTTACAAAGCCAGCATCTTCTCCTCCCAGATGGAGATGGGATTGGAGGACTCCGGGTACAACCTGCTTGGTCTCCGAGGAAACTGAGGGGAGCCTGCTTAAGGATCTGCAAAGGAAAAGTTATACAACCCGACACGTCTCTCTCTCTCTCTCTTTCATCTATCTACTTATTCTTTCTATCTATTGCTATCTATCTCTCTAATCTATGGGCTTCCTAGGTGGCTCAGTGGTAAAGAATATTCCCGCCAATGCAAGAGACAAAGGTTTGATCCCTGGTTTGGGAAGATCCTCAGGAGGAGGAAATAGCAACCTACTCCAATATTCTTGCCTGGAGAATTCCATGGATAGAGGAGGCTGGTGGGCTACAATCTATGGGGTCACAAAGAGTTGGACATGACTGAGCGACTGAACACAGATGTCTATTTAATCTACCATATCTATTTATCTATCTCTCCATCTATCTAAACTATCATCTAACATTATCCATCTGTCTATCTATGAGAGAGAGAGAACAGAACAGAGTAAGCAGGAGAGAAGGAATCTGTGTCATTTGCACGTAACCCCAGCGTCCTTGACTCTCTGTGCTGGGGATGCTGACTGGATACTGTCATCCAAGGGCACAAAGGAAGACAGATGGAGAAGGGCTGGACCACACTCGGGTTAAGTGGTGAACTCAGGATGCTGGTGATAAGGTCAAGGAGTAAAGCCCTGGCAGTGCCCCCTCAGTGGGCTTCCTGTCCTGCCTGCAGTGCTCCCCATTCTCCATCCCTAAGCTGGATGTGCTCCACACGCTGTCCTGACCTCTGCTCCAGGTGCGAGTCCAGGATGGCGGGGATGTTCTCAGCCCAGGTGCCAAGTGGGGGGGGGGGGTTCTGCCTCCAGTTCTTTCAGGAGTTAACCCCAGGGCCTTATTTGTTACTTCATCTTAAGCCAAGTAGCTGGATCTCAACCCTGGCTGCATCTGGAAATCACCTGAGAGCATCTTTTAGAAAGTAGGGCTGTCTGACCCTCTGCCCAGGGATGCTGATTACTCTAACTTGGTCTTGTTTGAAGGAGTGCTTCCGCTGTGGCCATGAAGAGGCAGCCTGAGTCTGGGGTGGGTCCTCATGACTCCATTAAAAAATAGTGCCTTTGATGATTCTGATGATCAGTTGTCACTAAACTGAAGGAGTATTAACAATTCTTCCTTTCTGTGACTAGATGGTTTGTTTATTTATTTTTCTTATATTTGGCTAGAAAGGTACACAGCACAAAGGGAGCCTCAACACAGGTGATCACTTCACTGTGGCACTGATCCTATTTTCAAGGATCTTAACTGTGAATGAGTACAGCCCCCTGCCACAGCAAACAAATGTGAAGCCTACGTCATTGAAACAAAGTGTTAAGATGTGCAAGTCCAGCTTGATTGTGAAGGTCGGATGGTATCGTCCATCTATGACAATGGTAGAAACAGAAGCCCTCATTCAATCCGTAAATCTCTCGTGTCTGTGTGCATAGAAGCTCACTGCCTCTGTTAATTGGAGCTATTCTGAGCAAAAGCTACCACTGGGTCCATTAGCTGTAGTACTTTTTAAATTGTATCTCGGGAGGTTCAAGAAGGAGGGGAACATATGTACACCTAAGGTGAATTCATGTTGATATATGACAGAAATCAAACCAATATTGTAAAGCAATCAGTAATCAATTAAAAATAAATATTACCAAAGATTAAAAAAATAAATATAAATCAGTAACAATATAAAAAAGTTGTATCTACATGAGAAAGCAGAGAAAAATAATAGCACTGTTAGTGTTTTAAGTTTTTTTAAATTAAAGTACGGTTAATTTACAGTATTGTGCTTGTTCCAGTGTACAGCAAAGCACAAACACATACACATGTATGTATACTCTTTTTCAGATTCTTTTCCATTATAGGTTATTGCAAGATGTTGAGTAGAGTTCCCTGTGCTATATAGTAGGTCCTTGTCACTTACTTTATATATGGTGGTTTAGTCACTAAGTTGTGTTTGACTCTTGAGACCCCATGGAAGCCCACCAGGCTTCTCTGTTCATGGGATTTTCCAGGCTAGAATACTGGAGTGGGTTGCCATTTCCTTTTCCAGGGAGTCTTCCAGGCCCAGGGCTCGAACTTGGATCTCCTGTATTGCTGGTGAAGTCTTTACCAACTGAGCTACCAGGGAAATCCCATTTTATATATCGTATTTGGTATATGTTAATCCTGATGTTAAATGAGGCCCCAAGGAACAGAGACTGGTACAGAAAGTATCCACGATGCTGAGACTGTGCTTCTGACTTTCTTCATCCCTCCCTGGCAGGGGTAGCGACTAGGCAGTCAGAAGACGGCTGCTTCTGAGCTCTGAGGAAGCCCAGACATGCTCCACTGGCTTGTACTTTGCAAATTAGGTCTTGTGCTGGGGGAGGTGCCACGTGGCGCCTGGAGCCTGGCTTGATCCAGAGCCACTGTCTTCCCGCTCACTGCTCAGTGATCACCTTCTGTTTGTGTTTTTCTTGCTCCAGATGGGCAGAAGAAGGTTCAAGAGGAATTCGACATCGACATGGATGCGCCAGAGACAGAACGCGCGGCAGTGGCCATCCAGTCTCAGTTCAGAAAGTTCCAGAAGAAAAAGGCCGGGTCCCAGTCTTAGTGGGAGAGGCCCTTCCTAGTCTGCCAGAAGACACCACCTTCAGCCATCATCCATCAAGAAATTAAAAAGGAACAGCGCCCTCAAGAGAAGTCCTCATCACATGATACCCATGTGCACCACAGTCCCACAATGCATGCACAGAGACCCGTGATATTTATACCCTTGTAGGAAAGTATAGACAATGCAGTTGTGAGCAGCTTAATCTCTGTTTATCTCTAGGACCATTCCTCCTGCAACTAATTATTTTCCTTGATGTTGTAATAAAATGGAGTTAAGATGCGTGATTCAAGTGTCTGCCTCTGTCTCCCCTTTTACATTAACTTGGAAAGTTATTGCTGTTAGAAGTGACTGCAGGCTGGATGCCTATTTTCCTCTCTCTCCAAGAGTTAGAGCTGAAACACGGTGCCTTCTGTGAGCAGTTTTCCTGCTGAGAATGGGAGATGTGTGCTCAGCTGTGCCTGTCTAGTTCGGAGAATTCTAACCGCTGACTGGTAATGGGCAATGTATTTTCTTCTTACCATGGGGTTAGAGCCCTGGATCCTGGAGAGTCAAAGAATCAGAGGGCTCCTGGGGAACTGTGACTCATGCAGAAGAACTTGAAGGGGGAGGGCAATGGGTCTATTTGGGCGTGTCACCCAGGTTCAGGCAGCAGGCACATTTCAGTGCCCTGGGGAGGGGGGGATGTCCCCACTACTGAGAACCATTCACCACTCACCTGCCTCTCCCCACTCATGTGGGGCTCTATGGCCAGGTGGGCCCCTGCCCCCCAACTCCTTACACTCCTCAGGTAGTAATTTGCCACCTGTTAAGACTATTTAGCACATCCTGCAAATGGGAGAAGCTGTGGGTTCTCTCACGCCCCATCTCTTCCCCTGCAAACCTCACATATAAATTGCTTCCCATACCCAAAGGGGAGGCAGGAAGGAGAGGGCTGTCGCATGCAGAGGACACTCCTCCGAGTTGAGAGCCAGGTGTGTATTTTTGCCTTAGGGCCCCAGGAGGCATGTGCCTCCAGCCCCCAATTCTGGTGTGGTTTGGGCTTTGCCATGCGAGCCCCTGATGTGGAAGCTGTATCTCGTCTTCATCCCAAGATGCTTGAGGGCAGCACAAGGTACCACTGTAGGCCAGTCAGCTTCTTTCCTTTGCCAGCAATTAACCAAGGATGGAGGCAGAGAGTAGGGAATAGTGGAGAGAGGAGGGACCGTGGGGTGTGTGTGTGTGTGTGTAGTGTCTGTACATGTCCTCTCACATATGTGCACCTGGGAGTGTGTGTGTGTGTGTGTGTGTGTGTGTGTGTATAAAGGCATAGTGGGAGCAAGCAGTGGGCAGGGCCATGACTTGTAGCTCTTCTGTCAAGGCCCCATTCGCTGTCTCCAAGGTACAGACTGAGAAAGACTGTCTGAAAAACTCAGCTGCAAATGTACTCATTCTCTTGTGTATGCAAATCCCTTTTACTGGACACCCTCTGGGGCTATTATAGTCAGGGAGACTTGGGCTCCTCTGATGGGTTTCCAATTAGAGAAGCACAAGTTGGGATCATTGTGGATCACCCAGCAACCAACCAGGGCTCCTTGGGCCTCCTGACAGCCTGTGGTCCCCACTGGGAGGAGGACAGTGAGTTGAGGGGACCCCCTATAGAAAGCGTCATGAAGACAGTGGGTTGTGAATGGGACCCTGTCTTCTCTGGAGTCAGCTGGAGCACCAACATGGAGAAAGTTGGGAGCAAAAAGAAGTGTTTAAGTCATTCACATGAATTCCCTCTACACCCAGTCCTCCCAGCAATCCCATTGGCCCTCAGTCTCTGAATGTTTCACATAAAGGAAGTGGGGTTCCCCTTACTAGATGAGTCTGCACTTGATGGCCAACACTCTGGCTCTGAGAAATCTAGAAACAGGACTTCCCTGGTGGCGCACTGGATAGGAATCTGCTTCCAATGCAGGAGACATGGGTTCCATCCCCGGTCTGGGAAGACCCCACATGCCACAGAGTTACTAAGCCCATTGTACCCATAACTACTGAGTCCTGTAGGCCCTAGAGCCCAGGAGCCACAACTACAGAGCCCACAGCCTGCAGCTACTGAAGCCTGCCCACCTAGAGCCCATGCTGTGCAATAAGAGAAGCCACCGTAACGAGAAGCCTGGCAGCACAACTAGAGAGTAGCTTTCACTGGCAGCAACTGGAGAAATGCTGGTAGAGCAGTGAAGACCCAGCACGGCCAGATATAAATAAATAAAATGCAATAAAAAAAGAAATCTAGGAACAACTGGTTTCATAGTGAGGCTGCTCCCCCTAGAGGGGATTCTCCATGCACAGTGGGGAGTCCTAGGGAGGGACTCCTGGACCGGAAACACTCTTTTCACACTGGCAAAGCCCCTGGAGGCAAAAGGAGGAGGCTGGCATGAGGGCTGTGATGGCTGGAGAGGCCCCTCAAGCACTGTGATTCACCTTCTTGGTTCAATCACAGGACAAGGGATTTCCATGTATCTGACTTCCTGTGAGTAACAGGAATGAATTTAATTTACTTCCCAGGTGGATTCAGGAGAGTCTGAAATGCCAGTCAATAGCAATGGGAAGACTCCAAAGTGCCCCACTCTGCACGGGAATTGGGGGTGCTAAGGTCTATGGCTTCTTAGAGCCAGATGAAGGAGCAGAGGCTCATGGCTCCAGCCCCTTGGGGACCTTTCTGCTCCCGAGGCTGCTGTGTTCACGGCAAAGAGGAAGGGGACTACTTTCCCTTCCCAGGTGTGTCCAAGTGGGGCAACATGTGGTGTCAACTTCATTTCACACATGTTTATTGAGCTCTTAGTACGTGTATGTACTTGGCACTGTCACAGTGGTGGCAGACTGGTGGGGAAGAGGCACCAATAAGTAGACAGTAAAATGGAGAGATTTGTGCTCCAGTGGACCAGAGGAGAGACAGCTCATCTGAACTTTGAGAATTACTGAAGTCTTCCTAAGGAATGGCTACCCACAGCGGTCATCGGAAA
>SJYA01005036.1:10687-27739 GCA_006410615.1 Neotragus moschatus
ACCAGTCTGTTGTTCCATGTCCAGTTCTAACTGTTGCTTCCTGACCTGCATACAGATTTCTCAAGAGGCACGTCAGGTGGTCTGGTACTCCCATCTCTTGAAGAATTTTCCACAGTTTACAGTGATCCACACAGTCAAAGGCTTTGGCACAGTCAATAAAGCAGAAATAGATGTTTTTCTGGAACTCTCTTGCTTTTTCCATGATCCAACAGATGTTGGCAATTTGATCTCTGGTTCCTCTGGCTTTTCTAAAACCAGCTTTAACATCAGGAAGTTCACGGTTCACATATTGTTGAAGCCTGGCTTGGAAAATTTTGAGCATTACTGTACTAGCATGTGAGATGAGTGCAATTGTGCAGTAGCTTGATTATTAGGATTATTAATTATCTGATTATTAGGATTCCTTATTATCAATCAATAAGCTATTTTATTTTTTACTTTTTAAAACCATTTTAAAATTGAAGTATACTTAATTTATGACATTTTGTTAGCTTCAGGTATGCAGTAAAGTATTCAGTTTTATACACACACACACATACACACACACACACACATATTCTTTTTCTGTTTCTTTTCCATTTCAGGTTATTACAAGATGTTGAATACAGTACTCTGTGTATTATACAGTGAGTTCTTTTGTTGCAAATGGCATTACTTCATTCTTTTATATGACTAATACTCCACTATGTATATATACCACATCTTCTTTAGCCATTCATCTATTGATGGACAGTTACGTTGCTTCCATGTCTGGGCTATTATAAATAGTGGTGTTATTAACATAGGGGTGCACCGTATCTTTTTGAATTAGAGTTTTTCTCCACATATATACTCCAAACTGGGATTGCAGGATCATATTTTAACTCTGTTTTCAATTTTTTAAAGGAAGATCCATATTATTCTACATTGTGGCTGCACCAATATATATTCCTACCAACATTGGGATGGTTCCTTTTTCTCTACATTCACTCCATCATTTATTATTTGTAGAATTTTTGATGATGGCCATTCATGTGCAACAAGTGGTCTTTGCTATTTTATAAATGCCTTCTTGTTCAGCAAGTTGGCAATCAAGGGCTGCACAATGGTTTCAAACTACTTTAGCCAAAGAGTAAAGTGATTGTTTTGGGGCTGCTACTGGTTTGGTTCTAAAATCAGCCTGCTTGCCTACTGTTAAAAAGGGACTTCTGATCATGTGTTCTTTGACACTTGTTCTGATTCAAAGGAGAAAGCCTCTATCTATGGAGGCAAACTCTTATTCCCTGGGTAGTTCCCATTTAAGGGTACCATTAAAGCTTACTGGGGTGGATCAATGAGAGGCTTTAAATGCTTTACTCTGTAGCTGGTATCAAGGGGATGCCAGATGAAATTAGGAAGCACCTGGGACAAGTGAAAAAATTTATTACAGGATGGACTAAAGGGGCCCCATTGCTGTCAATGGATGGGAGTTTCTCGTGGCAAGCCCAACAAATGCAAATTAGAGCATTATCTGTCCAAGAAAGGGAAGGAAAGGGGATAAGGTAGGAGTAGGAAATAACCGTGGGGAAAAAAATAAATGACCTACTATTGTCATCTTGAAAAAGTGATATCATTCAACTATCATCTACTTCAACTCCTGGTAAACTTGATTTGAAAGTTTCTAGTGCACATAGGACTGGATGTAGATGGAACCTTTTTTATTATTATTTTTTAAACATAAATTTATTTATTTTAGTTAGAGGTTAATTACTTCACAATATTATATTGGTTTTGCCAAGTGTCTGATGTTTGGAGTCTGGGTAGTGAAGAGGACCTTGTATATTCCCTTCCAAGGAGATTTAAGGGCAGTGTCTGTTCTTATGGATTTCAAAACAGAAGGATGTGAGAAATTGGAACTATTTAGTTTGAAAATTTGTAGTTGGATCTTTGAGGAAACTAGAAAACTTGAGAGTCTAGTTCAGCTTGTGGATGCAAAATAAAACCTTAAAGACAATTAACAGAATAAGAATCTAATATTTACAATGTGCAAAATTAATTTTTCTCTTCATAATTATTCCTCTTTTTGTCAAAGAGAATCATAGTAAAAACTAATTTGTTTGAATTAATATTGACCTGATTAGTTACAAAAAAGTGGCAAGAATAATGAGTGACCATATAAGCTCTTTCAAAGATTAATTCCCTGGAACTTTGTAAGCAGGGTACTAGGAAGATTTTTTCCAAGCATATCCTTAAGATTCTCTGGCCATATCTGAGTGCACATACATCTTTCTCAACTATGACATTCTAGCCAAAGTCTTGATATTATAGCCAATATTTCCAATTGTTTCCTGTTTAAAGAAGAACAGATTCTTACTAAACTCACGCAGAGAACTATATTGACATTAAAAGAATACTCATTGATAGTTTCTGAATTTTGAAAGTATCAGGCAGAGAAAAAAAGTAAATGTTTTTTCTTTGTTTAGAAAAGGACATTTTATCAAATTTCTGTAAGTCATAGATAGCTTATGACAACAAGCTTCCTTAAATCTCATAAATTAAAATCATAAAAAAAACCAACAGTGTTTCAAAAGTCATAAAGAGAATTATAACCATCTTGCATAGTCCCACATAATTAATTCTTGTTGATTTTGACCTTAGGTTGAAAGTTTTATGAAGCCATCAATTCCTCCATGAGAGTTCTATAATTTTTGCCTAGTTCATTGATATGATAAGAAAANCAAGCTTCCTTAAATCTCATAAATTAAAATGATAAAAAAAAAACTAACAGTGTTTCAAAAGTCATAAAGAGAATTATAACCATCTTGCGTAGTCCCACATAATTAATTCTTGTTGATTTTGACCTTAGGTTGAAAATTTTATGAAGCCATCAATTCCTCCATGAGAGTTCTATAATTTTTGCCTAGTTCATTGGTATGATAAGAAAAGAATCCTCTATTCCAGAGTACCTGTCAGAGCCCTCTTTGTGAATTTCTCTGAAGATGAAGCACTTGTGCAAAGCCACTTTGGAAAAGCATCAGAGTAAAACAATTACTGTAAGAGAGAAATAACTTTAAAATATTCATATTAAAAGATTTGATGAAAGTTGCAATTTATGAAGAAATTTAGTTATTTCTGTGACACATAACTCTTAAGATACTAACTAGGATTACAAATTATAAAAAAAAAAAAAGAACATACCAGATTACTAGGAATTATATGCAATTCTGAAATACTTATATTAATAACACAAATCTCATACAAATATAGTTTACTAAAAGCTATGTATGTATGTATATATGCATGTGTGCTCAATCAGACTCTTTGAGACTCCATAAACTGTATAGCCCACCAGGCTCCTCTGAAATGGGATTTTCCTGGCGAGAATACTGGAGTGGGTTGCCATTTCCTCCTGCAGAAGATCTTCCTGACCCAGGAATTATCAAACCTGCATTTCCTGTGTCTCCAACATTGCAGGCAGATTCTTTACTGCTGAGCCACCTGAGAAGCTCTAATAAAAGCTTAGCATTACTTATTTGACAATATTTCCTCCATAACTTAGCAAATCAATTAAGTCTAATTAGTATAACATCTCTCCTTTTATAGGGACTTGCCAGGTGTTCTGTGGGGTCACAAAGAGTCAGATATGACTGAGCAACATAGCAGGCATGCACTTTCCTATTATAAGGAGAAATACACACCTTTTGAGATGTTCCAGGGCCCACTGAAAAATTCCAAAGTTAGTTTGAGGTCAAAAAGACTTCATTTAGAACTTTTTTTTAAATTTTTAAATATAAATTTGTTTATTTTATTTGGAGGTTAATTACTTTACAATACTGTATTGTTTTACCACACATCAACATGAATCCGCCACGGGTATACATGTGTTCCCCATCCTGAACCCCCTCTCTCACCTCCCTCCCCATACGATCCCTCTGGGTCATCCCAGTGCACCAGCCCCAAGCATCCAGTATCATGCATCGAACCTGGACTGGTGATTCTTTTCATATATGATATTATACATGTTTCAATGTCATTCTCCCAAACCATCCCACCCTCTCCTTCTCCCAGAGTCCAAAAGACTGTTCTACACATCTGTGTCTCTTTTGCTGTCTCACATACAGGGTTATCATTACCATCTTTCTAAATTCCATATGTATGCATTAGTATACTGCATTGGTGTTTTTCTTTCTGGCTTACCCCACTCTGTATAGTAGGCTCAACATGAAAAGACAGCCTCAGAATGGTAGAAAATAATAGCAAATGAAACAACTGACAAACAACTAATCTCAAAAATATACAAGCAACTCCTGCAGCTCAATTCCAGAAAAATAAACGACCCAATCAAAAAATGGGCCAAAGAACTAAATAGAATTTTTTTTTTTTAGGCTGGGTATTGTCAAATGCTAAAACTTTTCAAAATACTTGGTCAAATAAGATCATAGACCAGTGTGACACTATTCTTAGTTACCTAGGTAACCAAAATAGCAATTGAAGACTTCACATAAAAACCTAGATGGTTCCTCTACAGAAATGTAGAGCAAAACTTATTTCTTTAATTATCAACAAATTGGGTTTCCTTAATTGAAGACTTGTGTAAACAGTGTGAAGTACAGTTGGTAAAACATAAAATTTTTGTTTTTAAGTAGATTACTGTAAAGGTAGGGGAAAACCTTTCATACACTCTAATCAGGAACTGACCCATAGTCCAGTGAAACTGTTTTTTTTAGCAGATGAAAAAAAAAAATTTAAATTCTCCTTTTATCTAATTACACTATTGACACTAAAACTTAATGGGAAAAAAAAAAAACTTATGGCAAATTTATTATATCTTATTCAGCTGGATCACACATAAAATACCTTTCCCAGGATAACTTTTCCACAAACTTACAACTTTCTGTGTCCTTTTAGGTTTTATCCTTTTTTCTTTTCCTTTTCTGGAACACTCATTTTATTATAGGACAAAATTCTTTTTTTTTCTTCCCTTCTTTATACTTTATTTCACTGAAAACACATATCCTACTTTTCATTGTTGTTGCTGTTCAGTCCTCAGTAGTGTCTAACTCTTTGTGACCCCATGGACTGTAACAAGCCAGGCTTCCCCATCCTTCACCATCTCCTGGAGCTTCTTCAAACTCACGTTCATTGAGTCAATGATGCCATCTAACCATCTTAACCTCTTGTCCTCTTCTCCTCCTGCCCTCAATCTTTCCCAAGGTCAAGGTCTTTTCTAATGAGTTTCTAATGAGTCTATCAGGTACTCAGAGTATTGGAGCTTCAATTTCAGCATCAGTCCTTCCAATGAATATTCAGGACTGATTTCCTTTAGGATTGACTGGTTTAATTTCTTGCAGTCCAAGCAACGCTCAGAAGTCTCCTCCAACACCACAGTTCAAAAGTATAAATTATTTGGCACTCAGCCTTTTTTATGGCCCAAATCTCACATCCATACTACTACTGGTAAAACTATAGCTTTGACTAGATGGACCTTTGTCAGTGAAGTCATGTCTCTGCTTTTTAATATGCTGTCTAGGTTGGTTATAGCTTTTCTTCCAAGGAACAAGCATCTTTTCATGGCTGTAGTCACTACCTGCAGTGACTCTGGAACCCAAGAAAATAGTCTCTTACTGTTTCCATTGTTTCCCCATCTATTTGTCATGAAATGATGGGACTAGATGCAATGGTCTTTGCTTTTTTTTGAATGTTGAGTTTTAAGCCTGCTTCTTCACCCTCCTCTCTCACTTTCATCAAGAGGCTCTTTAGTTCCACTTCACTTTCTGCCATAATGGTAGTATCATATGCAAATCTGGGGCTACTGATAATTCTTGTGGCAATCTTGATTCCAGCTTATGCTTCATCCAGCCTAGCATTCGCATGATGTGCTCTGAATATAAGTTAAATAAGTAGGGTGATAATATACAGCTTTGACATACTCGTTTCCCAATTTCGAGCCAGTCCATTGCTCCATGTCTAGTTATAACTTTTCATACATAGTAGTTTTCTTTCATCATTATTATTTCTGGTAGTTTCATAAAAGTAAACAACAAAAATAAACCAAAAGCCTTAGCTCTTTTACAAATCTGTCTTATATTTAAATTTTTTTCTTTCTCTTTTTGCTGAAAATTTCAACTTTATTAGTTCAAATATTATTTCCTCAATTTCAAAAACATACACAGCTTTTCTAGAAAAGAAATGAGACAAGATAGCTGTTACAGAGTAATTATAGATTTACTTAGAGGAAAGAATTATTGTTTATGCACTACATTAAATTAATATAAATTCTTTCTACATAATATAGTTAAAGTAAAAACTACATTTTTAGAAATTACAGCATGAGATTCACCGTCTTACTATGTCAACAGGTTCGCCATGGCATTGCTATGCTAGACTGTAATCAGTGAACAGACAGGGGCAACGGGATCTTCATAATACTGCCAGAGAGTGTTGTTTTAAGTGGCAAAGAGAGAATAAAGATTTGAAAGATGGGAAAACAACTTCTAAATTGATGATAGATCTATAAACATCAAGGGAAATGACTACCAGAATTCCCAGTCTTGCAAGTAGTTATAAGAAATGGGAGAATTTGTTTTAAATGAGAGTTGCTGCCTGGCTGCAAATCTGGAGACAAGTTAAGAAAGTATGAGCATATTAAACAATTATTATAGTCCGACCTTGAGGAGTGACCAGTGAGTGTGAACAGGGCAGAAAGGGTGATTATTTTTGTACTGGCCTTTTCAACTGACTGCACAAAACATTTTGTGGCTCAGTTAATTGTGGTATAAGAGCAGTGACTTTCAATCATGCTGAGTCATTCCTTAATAAGGAATATAGTGTATAATGTGTATACATACAAACACACACACACACACACACACACACACATACTCACAGGGCTTCCCTAGTAGCTCAACTGGTTAAAAGATATCTGCCTGTAATAAGAAGACCCCAGTTCAATTCTTGGATCATGAAGACCTCTGGAGAAGGGATAAACTACCTACTCCAGTATTCCTGGGCTTCCCCGGTGCCTTAGACGGTAAAGAATCCACCTGCAGTGTGGGACACCTGATCCCTTTGATCCCTGGGTTGCAAAAATCCCATGGAGAAGGGAAGGGCTACCCACTCCAGTATTCTTGCCTGGAGAATTCCTTTGACAAAGTAGCCTGATAGGTTACAGTTCATGGGGTCACAAAGAGCTGGAAACAAGCAACTTTCACTTTCATATGTAAAGCCTCATATGGAACAAAAATAAAAGTTTAATAAATTGATATGTATTTTCTATTACCAGTATGACACATGTGTATTCTGTTTTGCACCTTATGAAACTGGTGTCTTATTTATATATAGATAACAGACAAATTTATACCAAGTCTGTTTATAAATTATAGATAAAATTTGAGATACTGATATATTATCAATTCATCTATAGCATAATTCACCAATAGCATATGAACACAGTTTGAAAAATAAGAAATTATAATAAATCCTCTCACAGTATGAAAGTGGGAGTGCCACTGTTCTTTATCTTTCAAAGGGGCATTGGCTAGTGTCTTTGANTACCAGTATGACACATGTGTATTCTGTTTTGCACCTTATGAAACTGGTGTCTTATTTATATATAGATAATAGACAAATTTATACCACGTCTGTTTATAAATTATAGATAAAATTTGAGATACTGATATATTATCAATTCATCTATATAGACAAATACAGATTATATATATAGCATAATTCACCAATAGCATATGAACACAGTTTGAAAAATAAGAAATTATAATAAATTCTCTCACAGTATGAAAGTGGGAGTGCCACTGTTCTTTATCTTTCAAAGGGGCATTGGCTAGTGTCTTTGAATTCTCTCATCATCAGTTTATACAATTTGCATGGAGTTAATTTGTATTTATTACCCTGTGTTTTAACATTTTCTGTTTGGTCTATTTTGAAATCTGAGCTCTTTTCCCAACTTTTAAATTATCTGTAATTTTTCTTTCCAGTGAAAACTAGGAAGCAGGTAACAATGAACTCTCTCTCATATATTAGGATACTGCAGTAGGTTAGAAAAATTATAAATACATTAAAATGATTAGAAATATATTCTCCCTCCTAATAATATTTTTTCAATGAGGCATAAAACATGAATATTAAGAGTCCCAATTAACCCTCATTTCTGTGAAAGTTAAAAAGTCAAAACTCTACAACTTATGTTTAGCACTCAGCATTTCAGTATACCATACTATTTGGAACTAATTTAGATATTTAATGAATATCCATTATTTAATTTAACTTAATATAAGCCTTTGGGATTCCCTGATAGCACAGCTGGTAAAGAATCTGCCTGCAATGTAGGAGATCTCAGTTCGACTCCTGGGTCAGGAAGATCCTTTTAAAAAGGGATAGGCTACTCCCTTGTGGGTTAGATGGTCAAAGCTCCACCTGCAATGTGGGAAACCTCGGTTTGATCCCTGGGTTGAGAAGATTCCCTGGAGGAGAGCTTAGCCACCTACTCCAGAATTCTTGCCTGGAGAATACCTATGGACAGATGAACCTATTGGACTATGGTTCATGGGTCATAAAGAGTCGGACGGGACTAAGTACAGCATTCGTTCAGTTCAGTTCAGTCTCTCAGTCGTGTCTGACTCTTTGTGACCCCATGAACTGCAGCACATCAGGCCTCCCTGTCCATCACCAACTCCCGGAGTTTACCCAAACTTATGTCCATTGAGTCGGAGATGCCATCCAGCCATCTCATCCTCTGCCATCCCCCTCTTCTCCTGCCCTCAATCTTTCCCAACATCAAGGCATTTTCAAATGAGTCAGCTCTTCACATCAAGTGGACAAAGTATTGGCGTTTCAGCTTCAACATCAGTCCTTCCAATGAACACCCAGGACCAATCTCCTTTAGGATTGACTAGTTGGATCTCCTTGCAGTGCAAGGGACTCTCAAGAGTCTTCTCAAACATCACAGTTCAAAAGCATCAATTCTTCAGCATTCAACTTTCTTTCTAGTCCAACTCTCACATCCATACATGACTACTGGAAAAGCCATAACCTTGACAAGACGGACCTTTGTTGGGAAAGTAGTGTCTCTGCTTTTTAATATGCTGTCTAGATTGGTTATAACTCCTTCCAAGGGATAAACATCTTTTAATTTCATGACTGCAATCACCATTTGCAGTGGTTTTGGAGCCTCCCAAAATAAATTCAGCCACTGTTTCCACTGTTTCCCCATCTGTTTGCCATGAAGTGATGGGACTGGATGCCATGATCTTAGTTTTCTAAATGGTGAGCTTTAAGCCAACTTTTTCCCTCCCCTCTTTCACTTTCATCAAGAGGCTTTTTAGCACAGCATAGTACAATATAAACTTTCATCTTATTTATAATTGTTAAAAAATACTTGCTTTTACTCATTATGCTTGGGTTAGATGTTAAATATTTAACCATCATTTAAATTGTTTTTCTTGTTGACAAATTCCGCAACAGAAATAGCAAGAGTTAATTTTATCAGTAAATCCAGGTCAAAAAGGTTGTATGTTTGCATTATATTCAATATTGATAACTGTGAATATATGCCTTTTTCATTAAACCAACAAATTTAAACTAGCTTTTACTTCTCAAAGATTACCTCAGATCACATGAACTCAATAAAACATTTGGGTTAGTATATATATTTCTGATAGTATACTTGATTTGTATAAACAGGCAATATTTCTTTGCAAGTGTTAGTCACTCAGTTGTGTATGACTCTTTGCGATTCCACAGATGCCAGATTCCTCCATCCATGGAATTTTTTAGGCAATACTGGAGTGTGTAGCCATACCCTTCTCCAGGGGATCAACCCTACCCAGGTATAGAACTTGGGTATTCTGCATTGTAAGCCTGATTATCACAGGGCCACCATTTCTTTTGGGCCCATTAAATAGTGTTCTTTACAAAACAATTTTGACGATGCCACCTAGAGGTAGAAAAATATTATGTACTTAGGATATACACATGTAGACATGTATGATATACAGANGGGATCAACCCTACCCAGGTATAGAACTTGGGTATTCTGCATTGTAAGCCTGATTATCACAGGGCCACCATTTCTTTTGGGCCCATTAAATAGTGTTCTTTACAAAACAATTTTGACGATGCCACCTAGAGGTAGAAAAATATTATGTACTTAGGATATACACATGTAGACATGTATGATATACAGATAGACACATACATCTTACAGGTTTTTAAAAATGTAATATCAGCCATATTTCAGGTAGAAAACTCAAAGGAATAGTTGGATTCAAGTTGTATTTCTGGTAAACTCAGTGAGTTAAGTTTACTTGCTCAGATAGCCAAAGTCTTTTACTAAAGAAATTTTTTTTTGCATGCTGTAAGTCATTTTATCTTAGAAGCTTCTGTGTATCAATTAAAGAATGTATTCCATTGTCTCTGGGAGCTTTGGGATCCTCTCCTTTATGGCTACCCTTATAAATATTACAGAAAACAAAGATTCCCAAGAATGGCCATTATAATTCCAAATTATCCAAAAACATCCATTTTTCAGGAAAAGCGCAAGATCCTGGTCCAAGGACTAGGTGGAAGCTATCCTGCCTTTGGATCCCCTATAAAACCTTAATTATAATGAGTCCTGTTTTCCAACATCTATTCTAAAACATCAAATCACATTTTCTCCCTATTGAACAGGATAAGTGGTTTACCAGGAAGGTTCATACAAATAGATAACCTAATAAAGCTGGAGAGCTCAAAATGCAGAGACTGAAATTCAGATGCAAGAGAGACCTTCAGACTCCAGGATGAGTGAGAAAGTACTGAGCTCAAGGAACTTTGTGGGTACTAGCATTTGTTTGCTCACCAGCCTAGGGATTGTTGGGGCCTTCTTTGTCTCCCTCTTCTGATAACCATATAATGTCAACCACAAAAACAAAGTAGCCAGTTATTTCACCAGAAAAATGGGTTGATTTGGATATAGCAGGTAATTACAATTCAAGGTGGCAGAGTAGAAGTCCATGTGTTTATCTTCTGTGAGAACTCCAAAATTGCAAGTAACTGCTGAATAACCATCTACAGGAGAATGTTAGATCCTTAGATCCCACCAAAAATAGATACCCCATGTCCAAGGGCAAAAGGGATGAAATACACCCCCACCCATCAACAGATTGATTATACTCTTTGCAGCTAAAGATGGAGAAGCTCTATACAGTCAAGGTATTAGGAGGGGCAAAATTGTCTTTGGAATCAAACCCTATACCTGTCAGAGATGCTCAGGGGGCTGAAACAAAACTTGTGCACACCAGGATCCATGGACCCCATAAGAGATAGAACCAGACCTGCCTTTGAGTGTTTAAGTGTCTCCTGTGGAGGCATGGGTTAGCAGTGGTCTACTGCAGGGACAAGGGCTCTGGCTTAGGAGTCTTGGGAGGTGTGGTGTGTTAGTCCCACCATACAGCCACTGAGCAGACAATCTGGAACTGGAAAACAATTATAAAAAAGAAGTTCTCACAAAGTTGTGAAAGTTCTAGGGCCCACAACAGATTTTCCAACCTGAGGATCCAGCAAAGTTACCGAGAACCCCCAGGGAATTTGACCTTGAAGTCCAGTGGGATTTGGTTACAGACCTTACACAGGACTGGGAAGAAAAGATTCTCAGAGGGTACAAACAAAAGATTTTGTGCACCAGGACCCAGGAAGTAAGAGCAGGGACCTCACAAGAGACTGAGCCAGAATTGCCTGTAAGTGTCCAGGGTAGAGGCATGGGTCAACAGTGGCCTGCCACAGGGTCAGGGTACTGACTATATTCCTGGGAGCCTCAGGGTGCTGGCATAAACCCTTTTGAAAGAAGTAACCATTAGTTCCATTAGCACTACCATAGTTTGGCCTCTATGATACCCCAGGACAAAGTACAGGGATAAAATACACCCCCATGCATCAACAGATTGATTATACTCTTTGTAGCCAAACATGGAGAAGCTCTATACAGTCAACAGAAACAAGACCAGGAGCTTACTATGGCTCATGTCATGAACTCCTTATGGCCAAATTCAGACTTAAATTGAAGAAAGTAGGGAAAACCATTAAACCACTTTGGTATGACCTAAATCAAATCTCTTATGATTTGACAGGTAAGTGACAAATAGATTCAAGAGATTAGATCTGATAGATAGAGTGCCTGAAGAACTATGGATAGTCAAAACTATCCCCAAGAAAAAGAAAGGCAAAATGGTTATCTGAGAAGGCCTTACAAGTAGCTGAGAAAAGAAGAAAAGCAAAAGACAAAGGAGAAAATGAAAGATATACTCTCCATTTGAATGCAGAGTTTCAAAGAATAGCAAGGAGAGGTAAGAAAGCCTTCCTAAGTGATTAATGGAAAGAAATAGAGGAAAAAATAGAATGGGAAAGACTAGAGAACTATTCAAGAAAATTGGAGATACAAAGGGAATATTTCTTGCAAAGATGGGCATGATAAACAACAGAAATGTTATGAACTTAATAGAAGAAGATATTAAGAAGAGGTGGTAAGAATACACAGAAGAACTATACAAAACGATCTTAATTACCCAGATAACCATGATGGTGGGATCACTCACCTAGTCAGACATTCTGGAATGTGAAGTCAAGTGGGCCTTAGGAAGCATCACTCTGAACAAAGCTAGTGGAGGTGGTGGACTTCCAGCTGAGCTATTTCAAATCCTAAAAGATGATGCTGTGAAAGTGCTGCACTCAATATGCCAGCAAATTTGGAAAACTCAGCAGTGGGCACAGGACTGGAAAAAGTCAATTTTCATTCCAATACCTGACAAAAATAATGCCAAAGAATGTTCAAATTATTGCACAATTTCACTCATGCCACACACTAGCAAAGTGTTGCCCAAAATTCTCTAAGCTAGACTTCAACAGCACATGAACCAAGAACTTACAAGTTGGATTTAGAAAGAGGAGAGGAACCAGAGATCAAATGGCCAACATCTGTTGGATCATAGAAAAAGCAATAGAGTTCCAGAAAAACATCTACATCTGCTTCATTACCTGCACCAAAGCCTTTTACTCTGTGGCTCACAACAAACTGTGGTAAATTCTTCAAGAGATGGGAATATCAGACCACCTTACCTGCCTTCTGAGAAATCTGTATTCAGATCAGGAAGCAACAGTTAGAACTGGACATGGGATAATGGACTGATTGCAAACTGGGAAAGGATTACATCAAGGTTGTACATTGTCACCCCGCTTATTTAACTTTACTTTACTTATTTACTTTATTTTATTTATTAACTTATTTAACTTTAACATAGTACATCATGCCAAATGCTGGGCTGGATAAAGAAAAAGCTGTAATCAAGATTGTCAGAAGGAACATCAATAACCTCAGATATGTAGATAACACCACCTTTATGGCAGAAAACAAAGAAGAACTAAAGAGCCACTTAATGAAAGTTAAAGAAGAGAGTGAAAAAGCTGGCTGAAAACTCACATTCAAAAAAAAAGATGATCATGGCATCTGATCCCATCACTTCATGGCAAAGTAGATGGTGAAACAATGGAGACAGTGAGAGACTTTACTTTTGGGGGCTCCAAAATCACTGCAGATGATGACTGCAGCCATGAAGTTAAAAGATGCTTGTTCCTTGGGAGAAAAGCTATGACCAACCTAGATAACATATTAAAACGCAGAGACATTACTTTGACAACAAGGGTCCATATAATCAAAGACATGGTTTTTCCAGGAGTCATGTATGGATGTGAGATTTAGACAATAAAGAAAGCTGAGCGCAGAAGAACTGATACTTTTGAACTACAGTGTTGGTTCTTGGCAACCCACTCCGGTACTCTTGCCTGGAAAATCCCATGGACGGAGGAGCCTGGTAGGCTGCAGTCCTTGGGGTCGTGAGGAGTCAAACACTACTGAGCGACTTTGCTTTCACTTTTCATTTTCATGCATGAGGAAGGAGGTAGCAACCCACTCCAGTGTTCTTGTCTGGAGAATCCCAGGGATGGGGGGAGCATGGGGAGCTGCCATCTCTGGGGTCGCACAGAGCCGGACACAACATGACTGAAGCAACTTAGTAGCAGCAGCAGCAGCAGTTGATTCTTGAGAGTCCCTTGGACAGCAAAGAGATCCAATCAGTCAATCCTAAAGGAAATCAATCCTGAATAATTCATCAGAAGGACTGATGTTGAAGCTAAATTCCAATACTTTGGCCCCTTGATTCAAAGAAATGCCTCATTGGAAAAGATCCTGAAAGACTGAAGGTAAGTGGAGAAGGGGATGACAGAAGATGAGATGTTTAGATGGCATCAGCTACTCACTGGACATGATTCTGGGTGTTGGTGATGGATTGGGAAGCCTGTGTGCTGCAGTCCATGGGATCACAAAGGGTCAGACACAACTGAGTGACAGAACTGAACCAGGCAAGCTGGTGNGAAGGTAAGTGGAGAAGGGGATGACAGAAGATGAGATGTTTAGATGGCATCAGCTACTCACTGGACATGATTCTGGGTGTTGGTGATGGATTGGGAAGCCTGTGTGCTGCAGTCCATGGGATCACAAAGGGTCAGACACAACTGAGTGACAGAACTGAACCAGGCAAGCTGGTGAGTCAAGTAAACGTTAAGAGAGAGAGTTTAGAAACAGTTTAAGTTCTAAAGCACTTTTATTATGCTTTAGAAGGAAACTGAAGATGGTTGTTTTGAATAAAATTTCATTGAAGAAGACTGGGAGTTCAAGATTGCAGCAGTTTCTTATTGTGTGAGTGTAGTGGTTAATGCATTGCTGCTTGGTGGAGGGGTGGGGATTGGCAGGGTCTTCCTTCTTTTTCTTAAAAGCAAGAGATTAAATTCCCATGTGAAAACCGTTCTTCCTTGCACTCGGAGAAAAATAACATTATTATCATCAAAAATTAGATATCATCAAAAGTTCCTCAGTTGAGACTGAGGAAACTTTACACAAAGAATGCTACACAAACGGACCTCGCTAAAATTTTTCTTCCTTCTTTCTTCTGGTTATGCAGGCTGCAACGAGTGCTATGTGTATGAGAGTGCTACCCTCAGAGGCTTCCTATTCCATTTTCAACGAGATTTACCTTTATTTATTTTCACAATATCTACAAATGATAATTTACATAACTGTTTTGTCTCTGCATATTGTGGAGTAGTAGTATCCATTCTAAAATTAAAATTCAGATATATACACTGCTATATATAAAACAGATAGCTAATAAGGACCTTCTGTATAGCAAAGAGAACCCTTCTTTGCAACAATGTATATGGGAAAGAATCTTAAAAAAAAGAGTGTATAAGTGATTCACTCTGCTGTACAGCAGAAACAACATGGTAAATCAACTATACCTTCAATAAAAGTTTTAAAACAATGTATACAATAATATGAAAATAAAATTAAATATTAAAACTGAAACATGGGTGTTAATATACTTAAATTTAATATCAGAGACCCAATTACAAATAACATAGAATTAATTCAGAGAAGTGATTCTTAGGATTATGTTTCTTTTGAACCACTATTGATACTAAATTCTGCATTGGTCAGTGTTCAGTCAGAGAAATAGAATCACTGGTGTTTCTACTCATATGCATACATATTTATAGGAATTTGTTTCAGAAATTTGACCTCACACAATTTTGAAAGCTGTTTAAACAGTGTGATAATTTCTTATTTTATATGTACTTAAAGTTCACAGGGCAGGCAGTTAGGAATTAAAAGTGAATGTAATGTAGGTGAAAGCCAGGTTAACTGGAACCCACAAACAGAAGAAAAATCCATGAGAACAGATTAGAGCCCAAGTCAGTTCACTCTGCCTTCTTTCTTGATAAAGAGAATGTCTTATAGAAGAAGCTGATGCTTCTNCAGTGTGATAATTTCTTATTTTATATGTACTTAAAGTTCACAGGGCAGGCAGTTAGGAATTAAAAGTGAATGTAATGTAGGTGAAAGCCAGGTTAACTGGAACCCACAAACAGAAGAAAAATCCATGAGAACAGATTAGAGCCCAAGTCAGTTCACTCTGCCTTCTTTCTTGATAAAGAGAATGTCTTATAGAAGAAGCTGATGCTTCTTGTCATAGAAATAAATGGACATTTCACCCAGAAATAGAGAAACTAAAAGAGTATTCTGAAAAAAAAAAAAAAAAAGGATTTATGGAGACGTGAACAAAAGTCTCTGTCCTGACCTTTTGAATACAAAAACAAAATGGCTGCTGTTTTACATCTTTCATTCAAATCCTGGGGCTCATTCTGTTTGTTTGTTTGTTTGTTTGTTTTAACTGCTTCCCTCCGTCCTCCCACTACCCCTCAATTTGGCTGCACTGGTCAGCAACTGAATCTTAGTTCCCCAACCAAGGGTCAAACCTTGGGCCTCCACAGTGAAAGCACCAAGTCTGAACAACTGGTCGGAATTCTAGGAATCATAGGTCAGTCAAGCTTAGTTGACAGTTTGCAAAGTTAACACAAGCACAATAGTATTTGGGCAGCAAAACTATGAATATCTACAATTGACATAAAAACTCTAAGTAGGCTCACATTAAATACATATCAGGCTTTTCTGTCCAAAGATTTTTGCATCAAATTGATGAACACATTCAGTTTTTAAAGGTATTTGGATTTTGTAATTGTCAAGAGATCCAGATTTGTATAAATGTGTCAATATTTGTGTATCTTCCTTTATATTTCCAAGTAAAACATATTTAAAGAGATGNTATTTGGATTTTGTAATTGTCAAGAGATCCAGATTTGTATAAATGTGTCAATATTTGTGTATCTTCCTTTATATTTCCAAGTAAAACATATTTAAAGAGATGATTTGGGGCAAAAAATAATGTGAATAAAAAATGATAATCAGGAAAATTGTTTTTCTACCACAGGAGTCAATAAAACAGATACTTTCGTTGACTCTAAATAATGACTTTCAAGTAATTCTTATCTTCTACATAAACGTTTAACATATGTAAACAACAAAGTAATTATCCTCAGAGCACAAGTGCTCTTTCAACTATCATTCTTTAGACAAATCAAATTTTAAAAAAATCTGGCAAAGAGAATAGCCTCTATCAGGGAGTCCAGATTCCCATACTAAAAAATATATGATTG
>SJYA01005038.1:0-14390 GCA_006410615.1 Neotragus moschatus
GGTTTTCAGGAAATCTCTCTACCTTTCTCTCAGTTTTGCTGTGAGTCTAAAATTGCTCTAAAAAAAAGGTCTTATAATTTTTTTTTAATTAGTTGATTTAAGCCACTACATTTTGGAGTGATTCCTTAGACAGAAAAATTAATAACTTGGTAATTGTTACACTGAGTAAAGATATTTAGCTGGCCAGACCTAGCACTGGCCTTAAGACTGTTTTCTTAATTTTACTTATTTGTTTGCTTCTTGGGTAAAGCTTGGATCTGCTCTCAGGCACCTTATGCTCTGAAGAAGGAAAAACATTAGCTAATCACTTCCGTATCTTCTGCTGCTGTTCAGTCCTAGGATTCCTTGGATGCTCACCTGTCTTCCACAGGTACATATACTTCCTTATTGTTTCTCCTATTACAAAAGCCTAATGCATTTTATACACATGGTTAATTATGGGGCAATATGCACACAAGCAAAACTGTGGTTGGAAAGTTTCAATTGGGCATACAGATGGCCAGTGATCTTCGGATTAAACGGCCATCATCCATCCACTACACTGCACACGCAGGGGAGATTTCTCCCACAAGCTTTCATCGTCTCAACTGGTGCCTAAAGTTCAGTCTGTATCACGGTGGCTGAGATGTATGGACACCATTCATTCGTTCATCTGGTCATTAACATAGCTCCCATCCCCTGCTATGTGTCAGGCACCCTGCCAGGGGTGTGGGACACAGCAGAGAGCATAACTTGGTTGGTCCTGGCTTTACGGAGCTGGTGTTCCATACACAAAATGCTTTGACTGTTTACATTTTGCTGGTGAGGGCCGAGTCAAGAAAGTTCTATCAAGCACCTCCTCTTTGACGCAGTTCTTCACGATGCCAAATGATGCATTTTCTGGAAAATTTTTTACAGAATTTCCCGGGTGTTTTGTGTGTGTGTGTGAAAGAATAAAGAATATATTGTTTTGCGCTTCGGAGTGGCATCTACCACGTGACGCATGGCTTGGATGCCTAAGGCTAAACTTCACAATCGCTGCAACTGGTGAATTGTAAAAACCCACCCACATAAGCGAGGTCCTGGAGTGCTGACAGCTCAAAAGAAAGCCATCTCTCTTTTTAAATTGAGTTTCAACTGATAAATAATATTATATTAGTCTCAGGTGTCTGTTTGCTTACATTGCAAAATGATCAGCACAATAAGGTTAGTTAACGTCCGTCACCAGATACACAGGTTTTTTTCTCGTAATGAGAACGTCTAAGATTTGCTCTCTTAGCATCTTTCAAATACAGTGTCAGTAACTACAGGCACATTACAACCCCCGGGCTTATTCAGTCATCTTCGATTTGAATTATCTGGACGACTATCCCCTGATCATCACGACTAAAAGCTTGGGAGTGGGAATGGTGTATAGACTGCTTTGTTCGTTCAGCAAAATAATTTTGAGCTATTGCTGTCTCAGGCATTGTTCTGAACGCTGGGGCCACAGCAGTGAAGAAAACTAGAAAAAACCCTGCCCTCACGGAGTGGACATTGTAAGCTGAAGGGACAGGTTAACTGGCACAGTAAATAGGAACGGTAGATGCTATCTGGGATTTCCCTGGTGGTCCAGGGGTAAGGACTCCACACTGCCAATCCAGGGAACGCAGACTTGATCCCAGGTCAGGGAAC
The DNA here is from genome assembly GCA_006410615.1 of Neotragus moschatus. Lineage (NCBI taxonomy): Eukaryota > Metazoa > Chordata > Mammalia > Artiodactyla > Bovidae > Neotragus > Neotragus moschatus. The sequence continues at coordinate 1,654 of SJYA01005038.1, forward strand.
GAAGACCCCACGTGCCCAACGGGGCAACTGAATGAGAAAAACAAAATAAATACATAAAGACAGCAATAATTCATTTAAAAATTTTTTCTTTTTTTTAAACTGGAGGATAATCGCGTTACAGCGCTGCGTTGGTTTCTGCCGTTCATCAGCGTGAGTCAGCCACAGGCACACACATGTGGCCCCCCCCCGAGCCTCCTCCCCAGCCCCACCGGCCTCTACCCTCTAGGTCTTCACAGAGCGCCGTGCCGAGCTCTCTGAGCTCCGTAGCAACTTTCTACTAGCTATCTATTTTATACAAGATTGTGCAGGTAGCCAACGTTACTCTCTCAATTACATTAAAAAAAAAAAAAATAACACGTATCATTTGAGATCATATATTATATATGAGCATCCACATGGCAGATTATGGGTTCCCTGGTGGCTCAGCGGTAAAGACATCCGCCTGCTATGCAGGAAATTGGGTTCCATCCCTGGATAAGGGAATGGCTACCCACTCCAGTATCCTTGCCTGGGAGATCCCATGGACAGAGGAGCCTGGCGGGCTACAACAAATACAACTTAGTGACTATACAGCAACATACGGCCCATTGGTAACATCAGACAGACGGCATTTACTGCACGACTGACTGCCAGACACTCCCAATCAGCCCCTACTCACCTTTTTTCATAGCAAAGCAGATAGGGACCACTTTTCTGTCTTTGTTCATTTCAGACTGACAGACAGATGTTGGGCTCCAACAAGTGGGGGGGGGGGCGGGTAAAGGAGGACGGCACACTTCTGCCTGTAAGGAGGAGCCGAAGGAGACAGCGTTTCAGCAGAGGGTGGAGGGCCCTCCATGGAGCAGCAGCTGCGGAGTCGCTGCAGGGGCACAGATGCTTTCCAAACCCCTTTCTAACGACAGGAAGAAGCCTGTGCAACACAGAGGCCTGGAGGGTCCAGTGGCTTCCACCTCCCTGGTGGTCTAGAGGCTAAGACTCCCCACTCCAATGCAGGAAGCCAGGGTTTGATCCCTGGTCGCAGAGCTAGATCCCACAGGCCACAACAGAGATCAAAGGTCTGCATGCCATAACTAAGACGGTGCAGCAAGTTAAATGGTCTCTTAAAAATTTAAGAATAAGAGGCTCGGAAAGGACACTGCAGGTGGGACAGCACGAGCCAAGGCCAGCATCTCCACATGAAGGGCAGGAATAGGGAGAGGCAGGGCAGAGCCCCTAGCTCTTCGTGCTCCCGGATTGCTCCCAGAGCAATCTGCTTCTACCCGGGAAGTAGGCTGTTTTCTATCATGGCGCATCTATCCAGCCAAGACCAAAGCCTTTCCACAGTAAATCACAAGTTTGCATTCTCAGAATACTGGAATGGGCTGCCATTTTCTCCTCTAAGGAATCTTCCCAACCAGGGATCCAACCTGCATTCTTGAGTCGCCTGCATTGGCAAGCGGGTTCTTTACCACTAGCGCCACCTGGGAAGACCCCTTTCCAAGTATTTACTTTCTTGAAACTGTTTGACAGATAAACATAATACAGAAGCAAAAACGCCCATTGAAATCTTCTCCCTTTTCAAAACCGGTCAGATAAAACCAGTCTTTCCTGTGGAATCTGTTCTATTGATTTGAGAAAAGATCCCTCCTAAAGAAGGAAAAGCCATCTTTGATCTGACTTAACAAAAAGATTTAATCAAACAATACAATCTATGAGGAAAAGGGGGGGAAAAAACCAAACTTCTCTGAGCCACATCAAACATTTGAAAGAGAAAAAACTTCATTTAAATGCTGAAAAGGAACACAAAACAGCTTGAAATGTAATAACCTCCGCATAATAACTGAGACCACATGTTGATCTGACATGAGTTCCTCAGACACAATTAAAGGTCACTTCATGTACAAACATCTCATTTCTCACCGAGAGGCTTGAACTGTTCTGGGCGCTTCTGGCCACTGCGGGGCAGGCGCGGCGACCTGGCCCCCGCGGCAAGACGCTGCAGGGGAGAGTGAGGGGCCAGTCCCCAAGCCCCGGAAGTCCGCAGCCGAGCCCCCGGGAAATGGGCACCTGGATCTGGGCAGCTCCTGCCTTGAAATCCTAGGCGACAAGGACGGGATAAATGGCAGGATTCTTGCTAACTCAGAGCCTGTGTCTCTCCCACGGAAGCCGGCTTTACTCAGAAGCAGACTTGCTTTCTGCCTTGCTCACCTCCACATTCACGGGGGCCCCAGGCTCCCAAGACAGAAGTCCGGGCGCTGCCCGGGCGCAGGGGGTGCCCCGAGCCACCGCGCCGCGCCGCGACGCCCTCCCAGCGGCCGGGGCTTCACGCCGGGACTCGGGGCGGGAAGGCGGGTGCTTGGGAGGAACTCCGAACGCGCTCTCGGCCAGTGGCCTCTCTCCGCCCCCTCCCTTCCAGAAAGGATGCGCCCGAGGAGGACTTCAAATCTTCCCTTCCAAAGGGGAATCACTTCTAGAAAGCTTTTCTCAGGAGAGGGAGACATTATTCGATTGGAAAGAGAAGCAAATCTTAAGAGCGAAACGAGGGAGCATCCAAGGGTCGGCTCGTGTGAACTGAAGACGGGAGCCCGTCCAGGGGGGCAGGACCTTTTCCGATTTCGGGCAAGACATTTTGGAGCCAGCGCGCCAGTGAGGCTCAAAATCGAGAAGTGAGTCTGCGTTCCAGAAAGTCACGTGGCCCCCCTCTCTCCCTCTCTCTCACCGACTTAAAAAGACGTGCAGTCTCTGCACACTGTGGGGAAATCCGTGGGTGGGGGAGGCAGAAAATGAGGGCAAGGCGCCCTCAGAAAGCAGCAGGAGTCGCCCCCACCTCCCTGCACCCCCGTTTCCTCCTGCCCGGCGCCTCGCAGACCCCCCTCCTCCCGACTCACCCCTCTGCTCTCTGTCCCTGGGACCTGGAAGGTCAGCCCCACGGCCGCAGATGGTCAAGGAAACCTGGGTTGTTCTTTTTGCAGCCTTATTTGTATTTTTAAATATTCAAGTAAAATCTGAATACATTCTTGTAAAAAAAATACATTCTTCTAAAATCTCCAAGCAAACAACAAACAAACAAACAACAAACCCACCTTTCTGTTAGTCGGAATCATCTGTGGGGCATTTTCCAGTTTTAGCTTCCTGGTCTCCACTCTACCAAGTGCTATTCTCAATTTGAAAGTTCTCTGAACTTTCCAGATCTTATGGATATTATCTATGAATCTACATAGGAGGAGGAATTAGTGGGCCTGAAAGCAGGGGGGACCTGTGACCAAAAAAGATCAATCACTGGTTCTTTGCAAAGTTCAATAAAATTAAGACAGTTCATCAGGTATGAGTAAGAGAAATACGAGGGATATTAACAACATATAAGCAACATCAAGGAGAAAACCAGGCGACTGTATCCAATATCCTATAATAAACCACTTTGGAAAGAATATGAAAAAGGATATATATGTAAAACTCACTTTGCTGTGCAGCAGAAATTTATAAACACTATAAGTCAACTATACGTCAAGAAAAGAAATTTTAAAAAGAATAAAAACATCTAATTACCGGTAGAGAGCAGATTTTTTAAAAATTTAGGCACTGTTATTCATCATTTGGCTTGTAAGTCTACTTCTAAAGAAAAAAATGAATTGCCAAAATTACTCCAGATATTCTATTTACACCCAAAAGTATTATTTTTTCTTGCCTGTTTGCTGGCTGTTGCTGCTAAGTCGCTTTGTTGTGTCCGACTCTATGAGACCCCGTAGACGATAGCCCCCCAGTATATGTTCAATGCCCACTGTAGAAAATTGTGGGGGAACTTGGTTCCGTTTCTCATGGAATTACTCTGTTCTTAGGAGACAAGACAGGTTCAAGTGTATAGAATTTCTAATCTAAAAATGAGCTCTTTTAGAATTTAATTTAGCTTTTAGAAGCTTCTGTAGCGGATAAACCATGATATCAGAGAGAGAAATTTTCTCAAGAATCACTGACTTCCAGTGCTTTCTTAGACGATTATTAGTTCATCCAATTCCAGGCTGAAGATCGCCACCACTGGGTAGTTTCTTAATGGACAACCCCAAACAACCACAAAACCGTGGCCAGCCTTCATTTGGAGCATACTCTGTGCCAAACATAGGCATTAAGATACTTGGTTCTCGTAATGAGGCCAAGGCTGGATGCTATCACTATACCCATTTTATAGATGGCAAAACTGAGGTGAAGAGAGGTCCCCCCCCCCCCGAGGTCACACAGCTTCGAGTGGCAGAATGGGGATTCCTATGCGGAATGGCTATGGCTGCTTCGGATGTCACAGACTGCCTGGTGCCATAAGAAAACCCAGCTCTTTCTCTCCTTATGGCATCTGAACTGGAAACCTCACAGTGTCATCCTGGATGGTGCACCTGTCTCACCTAAAGGGCCCTTAGCGAGAAGAGGAGTTTAAAGGAGGAAAAACATCCCGTGCCCTCGGGAAAGGTGACTAAAGGATTTCAGGGAACAGGGAGGGGCAGCGAGGGTGAGGTTTACCTAGCTAGACTGTTGAGGCAGTAAGACTAGAAAGCGCTTCCTAGCCCAGACCTGCATTTCACAAACATCCATACTAATGAACGATTGTCATCGTTACCGTCATTGTTATCATTACTCCATTTATCCCTCCTTAATTGAAAAAAACATGCCTTTTCTTCTCTCTCCCTCTTTTCTCTGCCCTCCCCCCTCCCCCCCCAAAACAAATCCTTTGACTGACTACGCGTCAATGCACTCAGAAGGCCTGGCTGGCTGTGAATACTGTAACTGCATTCCAAGGGAGAAAAACTATACGTGCCACAGCTATTAAGGGGTGGGCGTAGAGAAAAGCTCTTGAGGCTCCGGATCCTTCTAAATTCATCTCCCTCGCCTCGGGGAGCTATGTCCACCATCTTTCCTCTGTCCCCCGACTCCCCATCGAGAGAAACGGGCTGGGGAGAAGCCTGTGGGGCCAGGCCCGGAGTCCCTGCAGTCCCCTTCCCTGAGCGTCCCGCAAGGGCAGGGCAGCCACGCCTGCGTGCTCCCTGTGGCCGTAAACCCCTCCAGGGCCGGACCGAGCTGCCTCCTTTCCTATAACACTCAATAAATACCTGTTCCTCCGTGGAGAAATTGTTCAAATACTCTAGTAACAGAAAATAGAAGATACACTCTGAGAAAGCCATCTTGGGTTTAATTTACACAAGAATGGAACTACTGTTTGGTTTGGGTTTGGGTTTGGGTTTGGTTCCTCAAAGTTTCTAGGTGTGTATGTATTTACCTGGAACAGAGTCTCCTGAAATTAGCTGGGGGAGGAGAGGGAAGTCTTCGAAAGGCTCTTTCTTGCTGTTAACTGTTAAGCCGTGTGACATGATAAGAAAAACACAAACCATTTTCTTTTCTTGAAACCATGACTCCAGTGGCTTTTAAATAGCTGAGCTTCTCTGTGGGCAGAAGAAAGGGAAAAAAAATTCACCTGCATTTATTTCATGAGCTCCGTCGAGTTTTAGACATGTTATAACAGCTCAGGTTTTATTTTGTTGTTCTAAGTGAATCAGGTGCTTTCAGATGCTTCAGCAATCCCTCCATGGGTAGTGAGATAATTCCATGTGACCTTTGCAAATTCTTAATAATGCTGCAAGTTTGGTTGCAAGCGTGGAGTCGGCCGAGAAGCAGGACCGTGGTTGGCCGTGCACTGCCTGTGTTCTGCCGGTTCCCGTTCTCAGGCTTGTGCTCAGAAGACACACATTGAGCAACGTGTTTCTGAATTAAAGTATTACTCAATCTGCTTGCTTTCTTAAGAGGAATTACATTAAACCACTGACCTATGTATGTATGAGACCCTGGTTTTGAACGAGTCAGTAATGAACTTTTAAAGTTTGGTCTACCAAGATGAGTCAATGTGATTGATTTATTAATTAGTAAAAGCCATCCTCTGAAATTACCTTGCATTAATCACAGTTCATACAAAATATATTCAATTATTCTGAGGATGGAGGTTTGACAAACTATCCCTTCTTCAGAGACCACAGTCAGTTTTAATTCTTGTTGGATAAATCATTCATGTCTAGCCTAAAATGAAGAGTGGTTGAGGAAATTCCCAGAAGACAAGGGGCCCGTTCTGGCAAAGATGCAAACTGCGCTAAACAGAGGCAGGGAGACGGGGTGGAGCCGGAAACGAGGTCCTGACCATTCTGGATGTTCTGGTATCTGCTGCCACTCGCACTAAAGGGATTCTTCTGAGTCAAAAGCTGGTGAAACTATAGAAAATGGGCAGGATCCCCAGCTGCCAGAACCCAGCCGTTTAGTGAAAGCTGGCTAATGCCTGTCCAGGGCAAAAATAAAGTGATTCGGGACTCCCCTGGTGGACCAGTGGCTAGGACTCTGCTCCCAATGCAGGGGGCCTGGGTTCAATCCCTAGTCAGGGAACTAGATCCCACAATGAGCAATTAAGACCCAGTGCAGCCAAATAAATAATTTTTTTAAATAGTGATAAATAAACTGATTCATTGGTGGAAAAGTGGAGCTGTCAAGTCACCCAGAGACCCAGATGTCCTGTCTGGCATGATCCAAACTCTGGCTCTCAAAATCAGATCTATTTAGGGATTTCCTCTGGTGAGCCAGTGGTTAAGACACTTGAACTCCCAATGCAGGAGGCCTGGGTTCAATCCCTGGTTGGGGAACTAAGTCCCAGGTGCTGGAACTAAAGAATCAGTGTGGCCAAATAAATAAATAAATATGAAAAAAAAAATTCAGATACATTTAATAACTTACAATCATATCTCCCAAAGGGCCCACTTTACAGATGAGAAAATGGAGCCCCTTCAGGTGCAGTATAGAATCATATGGTAAACCCAGAGCCTGCATCCAGAGACACCAGAGCGTGCTAAATAGCCTTTCTCAGTCCAAATTTCCCTTTAATAATCACAGGCAGAATAAACAAAACTGTGTGATTCCTGACTCTCAAGTGCTATGGTTTTGGTATGTTGATTCCTGGTCCACTTTCTCAGCAATCTCACTGAGATGTCTCAGCACTCTCTCTTGCAATCGCACAAGTGTTTGTGAGTGTAGGAACATATATAAATATATACCTGTATGTGAAAGTATATACTTCAAAGAAACAGGGACCAAGTTTTGAAGATTCAGATTTAAAACAACTTACATATGACAATTTAAAAAACAAATGTCTAGTACGTTCACTTCCTATTACTGCATGTGGGTTTTTTGACCTACTGACTATATAAGAAAAAATAAAAAAGGGGAAGCCAGATATGCTGGAGATTTAAAATTCTCTACTTTTGTGATACAGTGAAATTGATTAGAGATATGGGGAAATAGTGGAGTGTTTTTAATCCCTTTACTTTTATCACAGAGATTGAAATCTCTCTAGATTTTATGAGAAAAGAGAAATGTAGCGGCTTGGGCAAACTCAAGTAACAAAACAATGAATTTTAGTGAGTTCACTTCCTAAAGATAGATCACTGCCGGTGGAGTGTGGTTCCTGAATAATCTTGAGAGCCAAATGATTAATCAGAAATGAAGGGACTTCCCAGGCAGTCCAGTGGTTAAGACTCTGGTCCTAATGCCAGGCGAACAGGTTCGAAACTTGGTCAGGGAACTAAGATGCCACATGGCAAGGTCACAACTTTAATTTAAAAAATAAGAAAGAAATGAAGTCATGAATAGAATTCAGCGAGGTTTTAAGAAGAGGCAGACAATGTCCAGAGACAGTGTTACTGGAGGAACCCTTCCCTTCTTGATATGTTTTACATTTTACAAAGTAAAGAGGAAATCCTTGAGTATAAAGGCCCTCTCCAGGAGTTTAGATTATTAAAACAAAGAAGGGGGCAGCAGAGACAGCCCTGCCCTGCCTAGACTGGGAGAATGCTAACCGCTCAGGCACTGGAAAACAAAGGAAGCGTCCATATTTAGAAGCAGGAGAAATTTGGGATGAGAACCCTTGCAAATGAGTTTACTGCTTCCTTAACTTTGAAACTCTTAACTCTTGCGCACTTCCCAGGTAGCAGGCTTCAGTTCAACAATTAAGGAAATAAAACCCAAAGCTGAGCTCTGTTTGGTGTCTGCCTTTCCCTTCTGACCCAGGATCCTCAGAAAGGACAGCTAGTTTTCTGGGTTTGTTGTTTAAATGCAGTAGTACCATGAACAAAATACGTAGCGGGGAGTGCTGCCTCTTAGGCTGAACTTCCAGAGCAGTTGATTTTCGCTGAACTTTTCTCTTTGGTTCTGAAAGCCTCTGGGGAAGTTGATAAAGTTGTGATTTATCGTTTGGTAAGGGACATTCCAAAAAAGTAGTTTAATTTTTTTTTAAGACAAGTAAAGGTCATAGAGGGTTGTTTTGAAAAGAGGAGTGTTTAAAGAAATGTGGACTCTTTCGATATATCGGTTGAGAATACATGGTTTGAAAAAATAATTTTAATTATATAATAATACCTAAGTGCATTGCAGTTGTTTTTTTAAAAAAATCACTATGTAGTAAAAGGTTTATGAAAAAATGGATTTCATAAGGGGCATCCAAAACAAACCAAAGGGTATCATCATCGAACAGGTTTAAAGCTAGGTCAAGGGAACAGTAGTAACTTTCCAAGGAGAAACTCCAGATTTCTAAAACCAGATTCTCAGTTCTGGCCGACACATGCTATATGCTTGAGCTACATTTTTTTTTAAATTGAATTTTTAGCAACCAGCTGAGGCCTCTGTTTCCTTCAAGTATGAGACAATCCGAGTTACTTCCTTCTGCTCCTTCCCTCTGTGGGCCTGGAGGGCAAAGGAGAAATGTTTCCCTGTAAACACTGACAGCAGTGGGGAACCAGCTGCTGGACCTGTCTTGGGCAGACCTTCTCTCAATGTTAATATGTATCAGTCCCTGCCTCACTCTCCTAAAAGAAGGTATTAGTTCCTTTTCAACTGTGGCTTTGCAAACCCTTGCCTAGCTGGAAGGATCTGCCTGCTGCAAAATAGAAATGGCATTTTCAGAGTGTTTGCTTGCTGATGAACACCTCTCAGCGCCACAATAGCTCTTGAATCTCTCCTTCCCAATTTAACCTTTCATGGAGCTTTTCCAGAAATGCAGTGAGCCTGCCACATGCTCTTGAAGAATAAAAATATAAAAACAGAACTTTGGAAGCCCTAAAAACTTGAAGGAGCCCTGCCCAAATCACTCTATAAAGAAGCCTTTGAAAATAAAACAAGCAAAACGCCACCTTCAGAGACGACTTACAGGGGGTTGATACTGAGAACTATATAGTGTTGGCATGAATGACCTTGATAACCAGCAAAACGGAATTAGCCTCAGTTTGAAAACTCACAGTTAAAGAAGCAAACGGAAAAAAAAAAAAAATCTACCGTGAGAAGTGTTTAAGCATCAGTCGCTGTGAAAAGGGGTATGAAAATAAAACCGAAGAAGTGGGAGACTGGCTCTCCCAGTGCAGAGGGAAAGTCTGCCCAAATGACAAACTGTCACGTGGGGACGGCCCAGAAGCATTCTAAGGTCTGTGTCCTTTGATCGAAAGGGACAGACAGGAGCCCAACGTGCGTCTGTGCTGGCTGCTCGTGGCCCCTCTCTCCTAAAGCCATCGTGTGCCACATCCATGAAGCCCTGTGTCTAACACCTTAATGTTCCGAGTACAAAGACGAGTGCGGTCACGTGACGCGGCTATATTTAGAAAAGGACTCGGTTTTCTGTTTTGGTCAACCTTTACAATTGTCTGCTCTGAGGAAACGGAGTTTCAAACGCACATTGATTTTTTTCATATCATGAATGAACTGAATAAGCACCTGTTTTCAACTGCCAACGTACGCATATTTTTGAAAGGGGAAAAAGAAGTCTATATACTCTTAATTCAACATGGGAGGTATAATTTTTTCCCCTGCTTTCTTCCAAAGAACATAAACAGAAAGGCACAGTGGTAATATTTACCAAACGTGGGTACTTAACTGAACAAAGCAACAAGCTGGAATGTGATAATATTCCAAAGAAATTTGAACGAAAATATTCCCCTCCACTCTCCCCCAAATAATCATCACCATCTTGGGAAAACTAGCTCATGTAATTATGCTAAGTGACTGAAAAATTAACTCTAAGCAGGACAATAATTTATTAGTGACAGAAGTGTGTGTGACTCTCTTCTCATAAAATGTCTGAAGATAGTAATAGCTTAAAAGATGGATAGTTACCTCAGTTGAATACAACAAGCCCAATCCCTTTGGGAGAATGAACATTCTTTCTGTGGGAATCATTCAAAAATTTTTCTGATGTTGAAAACTGGACTTATTAAATTAGTGGGTCAGGATCAGGCATCCATGTGTACAGAATTCATTAATTCAGTCGAGATGAATTAAGATCCAACTCCTAAAAACGGTGACTGTTGGTTTACCTGTCTAGCATAGACACAGGACGGGTACTCAGTATATAAGTGTATTTTAATATAGCTTCATTGCATCAAAATGATGTCAGGTTTTTCTAAGAATATTCCAGGTCATCCGTGGTGGGATTACAGGGGCACTGCTGTTTTAATTAAGAAAATGTCCACCCGAGTGTTCCTTATTTTTGTACCATTATAGCTTTCCACCTGCCTTTCTCTAGGACATTCGCTGTTGTTTTGCATAATTTCCAGTGCTGTTTATGAGCAGAGACTTTTTTCGATTGTAGCCTTAATTCTCCCATTTTTCATTCATTCAATATTTTTTTATTTGGTGATCATTGATAAACAGTGAATTCTAGGCGCTCAGGGATCCTAGAATTTCGATTTTATAAGTTAGTCAAAATTTCCAAGAAAATGGTTATTTCAATAGTCAGTTGTCTGGAAACGATGATCTGTAATTGCTCGTTCACGCTTCATTGTCAGGGTCTGGGTGACCCAGCAGTAGTTTTCACATTCTAACATAATTGAAATTAGCCTGCATTCTGCAATTGATGGCATCCTGCAATTACACTAGGAAGCCTTTCTTTCCTTCTTCATAGCCCATAAAATAATAATGGAACATCTTCAAGTGGTGGTGTTTCAGGTCTGACGAAAGGCTGTACCTGTCCCCTTCAGCTTTCCGAATTATTTTGGTTTTATTGCTTGAGCAGGTCTTCCACAGTGGACTTCCACAGGACAGATAACACTGTTGAAAACAATAAAATAAGTACTATTTACTGAGCGCTTCCTAGCTGTCAGCAACTGACATGAATTCCCTTCACAGTTAATCTTCACAAAGTTCTACAAGGTTATTGTCTGGGGGTTTTGCTCTTGTTTTTTTGTTCATTTGTTTATTTCCTTTGGGCAGATTCTATAAGCTTAACAGGTCACCAGGAATACTTATATAAAATGTTAATGTATATTGTCTCATTTATTACCTCCAAAAAGTGAACTAATTTACACTTTTCAGTATTTGTGCCTTCCCCAACTTTTGCAAATCAGAGTGGAAAGTGATATTTCATTGTTATTTTAATTTGCGTTTCATTGATTACTAATCTGGCTGAAGAATTTTTCCTATGTTTTGGGGGGGGGAGGAGTAGTTTGTTTCCTCTTTTGAAATTGCTCTGTTCCTGAGTCTTTATTTAGGGGGAAGAGAAGATTACTTCTCTCACTTTTAATTAATGTATAAGAGTCAGTACCACCGAAACTTCATTCTGTGAAGGGAGAAACAAAGAGGTCATTTGCATGTTGGCCCTCACTTGCCTCACCCTCATCTCAGTCCTGTCTTTATTTAAAAGTTTGATAACTGGCTCAGCATGGCATTTCTAGACACGAATTTGATTTTTTAAAAGATACTGTGTTTTGGGAGGTGGGGGGGTGGGGTTCAAGATTGGGAACTCATGTACACCTGAGATGAAAAAAAATAAATAAAAAAAAATAATTAAAAAAAAAAGATACTGTGTTAGATAATATATATCACAATCACTGAGTTTTTCTGGTGCCTGAGGCAAGTGCCTTGCTTGCCTCACCCTAGTCTGAGCTCTGGATCAGGAACCAAAATTCAGACCCAGGAAGTCTGAGGAACTCCCTGAATTTTTAATTTTTATTTTATGTTGGCATATAGCTGATTTACAATGTTGTGACAGTTTCAGGTGTACAGTGAAGTGATTCAGCCACGCATATAAATATATCCGTTTCTTTCAGATTCTTTCCCCACGTAGACTATCACAGAATATTGAGCAGAGGCCCCTACGGTATACAGCAGGTCCTTGGTGGTTATCTGTTTTATATTAGACTCTGAATTCTTAACGGTGACACCCAGTTTCCTCCATGACATTTGTCAGGATTAGTAATAATGAACTTGTTTGCTCACTTGTCAGCCTCTCCCTAGTAAAATATTACAAGCTCCAGGAAGGCAGGGAGCTAGTTAGCTCCTTGACCACTGTACCACCATCAATTGGAACAGAGCCAGCTTATACCTCCTTTGAGCAAATTGCCGAATTCAGGCTCCCTGTCAAGTGGTGTTAGATATTGGGAATGGAGCTGTGAACCGGTTTCTGTCTTCATGGGTTATAGCCTTTGCATAAACAAGTAAAAAACTAAATAAAGCAAGATGATACTGGTTGAATGAGCATTACTAACACTGTTCCCTGCACCAGGTGAAGAATAAGTGGCTAATGCAAACCAGCTGGCTCGTTCCCAAACTACTTCATATTTGGCTTTTAAAAGTGTGACTGCTTCCAGCCAGGGACTTCCCTGGTGGTCCAGTGGTTAAGGCTCCACCTTTCCAGTGCAGGGAGCCACAGGTCTGATCTATGGTTAGGCGGGTGGGGCGGGGCAGGGCAGGGGTGGGGTGGG
>SJYA01005039.1:9198-28105 GCA_006410615.1 Neotragus moschatus
CCCCGCCCTGGCAAAAACAGTATAATCTTTATTTTGGTGGTAGAACAACCTTACAGTGTTATCTAAAATATATTTCACAGAATTAAAGTTCTCTGACAGAACAGTAGGGTTCCAAGCTTGGGGAAATACGCCATATTCCTCTTAGTGGTTTCCAGTGTACATCATCCTTCTAAAGGTTCTGAGAATTCCTAGAAGAAAGAGGCCTTGAATTTTGTGCAGTTCAGTGTTGTGTAGACTTTTTAATCAGGAATCCTGAGCTAACATCTTCTAAAATCCTGAAAAATTGTTTTAAGGAACCTACTGTATACTAAAATATTCAAGAAGACAAGACTATGGTCCTTTTTACTCTGAAGTTTGATGTTTATTTTCACTGCCTGAAGTCTTAGCTAAAATCTAAAATGTTAATTGAAGGTAATAAATTCAGGTATCTTCATACGTAACGTTAAACCATTCACAAGTCACTTGTTGCATTTTCATGTTGGAAAGTTATGTGTGTGTATCCATATACCCCTAAAATTATTTAAGAATGTTTCAACAATCTGATGTTGACTGGAAAAAAAAAAGCACAACCTAAAAGTTGAGTTATGTTTTATTCTGCAGGCAAAACTGAGGAGTTAAGCCTGGGACACAGCGTCTAAGTTAACTTGGAGAGATTGCACCAGAAGGGCAAGGGTGTGGAGCTAGGATATATAAGCGTTTTTACACCAAAGACCATAGTCTTTGTTGCAAATAAGGAAGCCAAGACATATCAGGTTAAGGAATTTAGGGCTTTTCTCTGTATGGGAAGATAACAGGGTCTGAGCTCACTGAGATCATTACTTTGATGTGTACCTCAACTGTCTGGGGGCCGCATATCCTGTGATTCTCAGCCTGAATCTCCTTAGGTGCCCCACTGAGGGCACCGCAGCGGCTGACAGCTAGATGGGGGCCATCCTGCCTCCATCCTGAGTTCCCTCAGGGCTCACCCTTGGGCAGCGGTAGTGTGATGGCTCCTGGCTGCGGCACCTTTTGTTTACTGATGTATAGCAGCAGCGTGTTCATTCACACTCAGGAGCAGTTAAGATCCTGTTCACGTAACTGAGTTTTCATCTACGAAAGTCAACTTTTGAAGATCGTTTCATTGTGATCTCAGTGGTATGAAGGAGTTTTCTGGTTACCGCTGGTTCATAGGACCAAGTGAGGATATTATAAGCATAAAATATTAACAAAAACTTATTAGTAAATCTAAAATGGAAGTTGGTTTGCAGTGGTTTAGAATAATTATTGCACATGCTGTGTGAGCATGAAAAGCTACATTTGGCACAGTTAATTTGGTTCCAACAAAGCCAGTTTAAAGAAAGGACGCTTATACCTCTAAACAGCTACAGCAACTGAGTTTAGATTGAAAACAATACATGTCTTGTTTTAAAATCCTTCTGTGTACCTAAAATGAATCTTTTGAAACCTGGTACAGTAGTTATCCTTGCTATAAGGGACCATAAATTAGAATTCTCAAGATGTTTAAAAAAAGCCAAAAGTTAATGGATTTTAAATTTGCAAATTTTATGCACAGTAGATAAGACACTCTTCTGAGCTATTAAGATACCCTTCAGAACATCAGTGAGCTAATTTTAGTGAATGGCAAACTAGTAAGTTCTTCTTACACAGGAGCCCAAGTATAAATGGATTATAACTTTGAAGGACATTATCTGCTAATAAGGTGAGGTGGTTCTTAAGGATTGACATATTCCATGCCTCCCAAAAACGTAGCTTGTGAAGGTTTTTTCCAACAAAATAATGAAGTAGATTTAGTGTTTTTCAGACTTTCATTGAAGTGATGCAATGCTAATGAAGCAGAGAAAGAAGCAAAACTGAAGTAGGGCCAAGGCTGCAAGCTGCCCTGTCTGCCTCCCTACTCCCACAGCGGGTCCCCCATGCCTTTGCTGTGGGGCTGGTGGGTCTCCTATCGCGGGCTCACTAGATTGGTCGTGGGTCTTTGGGCCATCAGGAGGAGAAGGTATTATTTTTTAATCTTGATCCTCTTTTTACTTTGTAAGCTTTTCTGAAAGAATAGACATTTGTTCTGGAGTTAGTATTTCACATGGTACTTTGCCTGTACAGATTGTGCTTTTCTTCCTTAAAAGTCAAACATTGTAAGTATAGCTGAATACTTTGTCGTCTGACAGAACTCTGAAGTCCTTTCAGAAGCAAGTAAAGGCAAATAATAAGATTTGTGTTTCAGAACATTTCTCCTTTAGTGAGTAAAGTTCACTGTTGTCACGGGGTGCCTGACTGAATTTATTTTATTTTACTCAACCAGTTGACACAAGTTGAAGGTCCAGCTTCTTTACTTTCTACACAGTGTGGCGGGCCCACGTGGGGACACAGCGCTCCTCTCTGGTGGATGACGCCACAGAGTTCTCCTTTTCTCCTTGGCGTTGGGAAGCCCTGCGCTCACCATGAAATGCCACTGACCCCTCTGTTGTACTAGGTGCTGATCGGACACATCTCAAAGAAGATGAACAAGCAGACCTTCCCTGAGCACTGTAGCTTGTGCAAGGAGATCCTGCCCTTCACAGATCGCAAGCAGGCCGTCTGCTCCAATGGCCACATTTGGCTCCGGTAAGCTGCTTTTGTGCATTTTCCGGCTCTGTGCCCCACAGACCACTGTCATGTGTTTATCCAAAGGGTATGGTGCCCATGCCATCAGGAGAAAAGCTGCTGCCATAAAACCTGGTGCGGTTTTTTTCCGTTTGACTGAAATCCTTTAGTAGTAGTTTTCTTTGAAACTGCCTATTGTAATAGGAGTTTCTCTATTTGTTTTGGTAATACTGTATTCAACTTCCCTAGTAGCTCTGATGGTAAAGCAAACCACCTGCAGTGCAGGAAACCCAGGTTCGATCCCTGGGTTGGGAAGATGCCTTGGAAAAGGAAATGGCAACCCACTCCAGTATCCTTGCCTGGAAAATTCCATGGACAGCAGAGCCTGGCGGGCTATGGTCCATGGGGTCACAGAGTTGAACATGACTGAGTGACTAACACACAATACTATTTTACTTTGAAGTTAGTGCTGAATTTTAAGAAATCATTATGATGAAAGCACAGCCCATTAAAGTTAATAGAAAATAAAGTGCTCCTGTACAGTGTTTGGTTTAACAAAGGGTAGAAGTCTTCCTCTTCTCAGTCTCACTCTGAGAGCACCGCTTTGTGGCCCTGTGGGTTGTGTTTGACACTGTTGATCCCTCCCTTTTCCTCCTCCGTAGAGCACCGTTTCATCACCTGGCTTCCTGGACTCAGTATCTCTTTGATGTCCATCTTTGGACCTGTTTTTCTTCTTTCAGCGCTCTCCCTACAGTGTGTGTGTGCTCAGTCATGTCCGACTCTTTGTGACTCCATGAGCTATGGCCCACCAGACTCCTCTGTCCGTGGGATTCTCCAGGCAAGGGCACTGGAGTGGGCTGCCATGCCCTTCTCCAGGGGCTCTTGCTGACCCAGGGGTCGAATCCGGTCTCCTGCAGCTCCTGCACTGGCATGTGGATTCGTTCCCCCTGAGCCACCTGGGAAGCCCACAGCATTCTCCCTGGGCTCCCGCGTATCATCTGTACACTGGTGACTTAAACGTTACTTTAGTCTGAATCTCTTCCCTCAGTCCGGGGAAGAGATTCATATCTAAGCCCCTGATCAGTTGCTTTGTTTGGAAGTCTTAAAGGCATTTCAGTTTGAATCTAGCTTTTCCCTCTACCTCCACCTCTACATCCCTGGTCCAAGAAACATCATCTCTTGCCCAGATTATTGCAGTTATCTCCCAACCCATCTTCTAGGTCTTTCCTCATACACGCGACATCCCTCCCACCCCAGGCATCTGCGCTGGCTGTCCTCTCTGCTCGGACCGCTCTTCCAGCAGGGCTTCTTCCCAACCAGGCTGCCTAACATCATGACACCCGATGACATCCCTCTCCCCTCCTGGTAGCCTTCATCCCTCTTCCTGGCTCTGTTTCCCTCCTTAGCAGTTATCACTACTTAATATATTTTTTTACTTTGGATTTTTCTCCTCCCTCTAGAGCAGGAAGCTTCATGAAGACAGAGAATTTTGTTGTTTTGTTCCTGTCTATTTCTGGAACAATGTCTGATACGTGATAGGCACTCACTAAATTGTTTACTTTTATTTTCAATAGAAACAGGATTTTGCTACATATAACTACCTTAATAACTTGCTGGTTCTCTTCCCAAAATATTGTGGTTATTTTCTATATCAGTGGATAGATCCCATTCTTAACAGCCATAGAGTTTCCCATTGTATGGAGATTCCATTATTTCCTTGCTTGTTGACTGATATTGGGATTTTTTCCAGTCTTTATTGTGTATCTATACTTTTTTCTAATTTAACTGTTCAGACTTAGTTTCAGGGGAGACTAGGAATAGTAGTGGTCTTATAACAACAGCAACCAGCACCTCTTGGTGCTGCCAGTGCACCAGGCACAGTGCTCAGCAGCACACACCTCAAGCCACCTGTCGGGCACAGATGAGGAAACTGGGGCCTGGGAGTGTTCAGTAATTTGTCCACAGTCATGCAGGTCATTAGTGGCAGAGCTGAGAACTTGGCCTTCTGGCTCCAGAGTTTTCATGTGTAACCTCTGTTCATTGTGGTCTCTCGAATGACTTCTTCTGCAAAAATCATTTTCATTTTTGCTGACTAAAGTAACTTCCAATGAGAATGGGTGCTTGCTCTCATTCAGGTATAGTCTTCCTGTGCACCGAAGTCTTTACTCAAGGTAAACCGACTAGGAACTCCTTCCCCTACCTCCCTTCTTTGTGTGCTTTACTCCTTACTGCTCTTCCTAAATCCTGTTAGCGTTCAGAAAACTTTCCCTGCAGAACCCAGCAGCTCTCTCTGACCTCCCATCGCTCTCACCTGCCCTTACTTGCCAGGTCCTGGCCGATGCTCAGTGAAGGGTCATTGGATGGAATTGAATCTCTGAGCATTTGTTTATGGCCCTTATTTTTTTGTACCACTAACTGTATCTTCTATATCTCTCAAGGTTTCACTACTGTGCCATTAGTCTTAAACATTGTGCTTCTACCTAATCTTAAAAATCACTAACAATTTCTGATATATAGTTGATTTTTTTTAACGTATGAAAAACTCACAGTATAGTCGGGTATAAACAGACAGCATTCTTTCCCAGGCTGCAGTGACTATCTGGATTAGAAGCCTAGTACCTCTTGGCTTAGCCTGACACAGGCACTTCCCCTTTACTAATGTGTGGTGGGTCTGGCCAGCTGTCCTGTGCAGGGGGATACATGGTTGCCATGAATTTGTCAACCATTTTTGCCCTTCACTTAGTTAACTCACTTGAGAATAATTGTCCGTGGTGAGTTAACCCTCAACACTGCTACTTTCCACTGTTGGTAGCACTGATGATACAATCTGTCTGCTTTCAGGTGCTTCTTAACCTACCAGTCCTGCCAGAGTTTGATATACAGAAGGTGTTTGCTCCATGACAGCATCGCTCGTCATCCAATTCCAGAAGGTGGGTGCTCCCCTGGCCTTGGCAGGGTGGGGTTGAGCACACCGCACGTGCTGGTGCCTTGGGGCACCCCGTCTCCCCCACCTTGGTCTTTGGCCATCGGGGACAGTGAGCAGGCTTGCTTTGCTCTGTGCAGTGTTATTATGAACCCACCACTGACTAACATGACGATCACTGGAATCATCAACATACGAATAGCATTATACTATGTGAGTGAGTAGGGCTGCAGCGTGCTGTTCTGTCACTGCAAATTATTCATTCAAAAAATGTCAAAGACTTTGTTTTAGATGGCATATGTAGATTATATTTGAATGAAAACTCTGCAACTGGTAACGTAGGTAAAGACAGCCTTGTTCAAACGGGACATGCACCTGGAGGCGTCCTTCTAGTAGCCATGGGGGGGCTATTGCTCTGTTTCATCAATATTCTCTTTCCTGATAGCCCTAGTGACAAAGTGCACATTCCTGAATCAACTGTTGGAAGAAGATCATAGACGTGAACCAGGAGTTGATGATTTAAATAGTCACATGAATGTCAGTTTATAACCTAAGGTTCATTAATATCACAGTAACCGAATGAGCTTACTAGACACCACGGATACGGTGGTGTACACTTCGGGGGTAACGTGTGGTTTCAAATGTTTTACACAGAACATTCTGTGATTTTTGCTCTAAACTGGCTGAAGCTCTCTAATTCTGAGAAGTGGACGTGTTGGCATGTTATGTTCTGTTCTAACTCTTTGTTGTGGAAAATGCAATCCTAAAAGTAGAGAAAAAGAGGATGTGGAACCCTTACGTTCCCATACTTCAAAAATCGCCAGCTCATAATCTTTTCTTTCCTATGTAGTCCTTCTCCCCCTCTTCTCTGGCTGCATTATTTTGAAACAAATTTGGGGGACTTTTAAACACTTGTTGCAATTGAGAATTGGTTTATAGTTTAGACAGGAAATCAGGGAAGATGGGAACAAACTCAAAAACAAGCACACTTGCCAGTTGACTTTGCACTGAACCACATACAGCTCCTGGGGAGAAGGGGAATCTCTGAATTCTGGAGAGTACTCACCAGTAGGCAGAGCATTTCATAGGCCAGGGAGTTCTGTAAAAGGAGGAGAGTGTCCACACAGTGTTTTCAGAGTAAGTTTTAACATTAACCATGTGAGAAACACTCGCTTGTTATCTTTATTTTCCTGCTTCATCACACATTTAACTTTGGGAATCACAGATTTAGTCCAGCCTCGTCTGGAATGTCACAGTGAAGACCTCTGTGCAGTGGGGCCAGGATGCCCACATCTGCACACTGTGGTCGGCCCAGGGCATGTCCCGTCTGACTGCCTTCTCTGAAGTGTGCACTCACGGTCGCTTGTCTCCCTTTGGCAGACCCTGACTGGATCAAGAGGTTACTGCAGAGCCCCTGCCCTTTCTGCGACTCTCCTGTCTTCTGAGTGTCCACGGTGGGAAGACAGAGAGTGTCATCTAGCCTGAAGAGCTGGGACACGCTGGCGCAGGCCTGGCCTCCACAAGTGGAAAGGTGCCCTTGTGACGGTCGGTAAGCCTGGGAACTCCCTGCTGAAGTGTATGCTCCATCTCCAGGGACTACAGGATATCTGTAAAGGGACTGTGTGCGGAGATCTTAAGTCATTTTGAGAGGAACGTTAGCCCCCACTCCTTACCACTTATTTTTCAAGTGTTGAAGTATCTTGACTGAAGCAGTTTGAACACAGTGGATGCCCTAGTGTTTCTCAACAGAGTAACCTCTTCTAGGGAGAGCAGGTAAGGGCCTCACTGGGCCGAATTAGGCTTTAATCCTGGCCCAGGTCTGGAACTGTCTCGTGGCTCCAAGAGGCGTTAGTTACCGGGTACATGGCACACGGTGTCTAGCAGATAATCAACTGTCTAAAACAATATGTGGGCCTGATATTTTGTTCTCAACAAATAGCTTCAGATCTGCATCCTGCCAGTATTTTTTTCGTGTGTATTGAAACCATTTTCTTAAACCTATATATTTTTAAGAGGTTAAAGCCAAGACTAAAGTTAGTTTTAATGTGTCAGGCGACTCTCGTAACTGTGACTTGTTTTCTAACCATCTCTCCCATGTCGTCAGTTCTGCCCCAGCTCCTCCATGTGTGTGAGGGTGTCGTATTCCTGTTAACCTGCATCACGCCTCTCTTCAGACTTACCTGTGATGACCAGTTGAGATGTTTGTACATAGAGGAAAAAGAATATTTTCTCCTTTATTTTCTCTTAGTATTAAAACCCTTACTATTTTTCATGTTGACATGTCCAGATGTCTCATTTCTATCCCAAGTCTGTCTAGAGACTTCTAGAGAGATCTGGATAGCTCAGAATGTGGACCCTTGAGCCTTGGTGCTATGGTGTATGTGGCTGGGTCAACCAGAGCCTGGGAATGCCTTCTCTTTGCAAAGATCCTTGATATTTATAACACAGGTATTTTTCTGTGGGCTGAGAAGAGATGATAGACATTAATTGGTCTTAGAACCTAAAATCAAAAATAGACATTCTAGAACTACAGTGTTCTTGGATTTTTAAATAAGTATCTGAGGGATTGGTGCTAATTATTAACAGGACTATAATGCCCGCACCTTGAAAAGGTGCATATTTCTGAGACGTTGAATAGGAAATACAAAATGTGAAATTTAACTCATACTAACACTTAGTCCTGCTTTCATTTTTGTATCCTTAGTGAAAGACTTTTGCCCTCACTGAGTAGTTGTTTTTTTCAGTCTCTCAGTCATGTCTGACTCTTTGTGACCCTGCAGACTACATACAGCCTGCCAGGCTCCTCTGTCCTCCACTGTCTCCCAGAGGTGACTCGCTGAGAAACTCTTGTTCTTTGGAGAGCGTGTAACACAAGCACTGCTCCCTCCTGTAGTGTCTGCCTCCTAGTATCTTCCCCTGCTGTCCATACATATTGCAGATGAGCCTTTATGAGGCACTTCCAAACAGTCTGCTTGGAAATGTCTTTTGTTTCCCTTTCAAATTTTTGTCCCCTGTGTTTAATTCTGTATTTCTGCTGCTGTTTCATTCTGCTGGTGTCTTCTTGTCTTTCTCATTTTGGTGGCAATTTCAAGTGGAGTGTTTGTCCAGACTTCAGGGTTTACCATGTTCAATTGATTATCAAGAGAAAGAGAGCTAGGCAGCATTAAGGTCATGAAGAAAGAAAGTGAAGTCGTTCAGTTGTGTCCGATTCTTTGTGACCCCATGGACTGTAGCTACCAGGCTCCTCTGTCCATGGGATTTTCCAGGCGAGAGTACTGGAGTGGGTTGCCATTGCCTTCTCCAGGGGATCTTGCCAACCCAGGGGTCGAATCCGGGTCTCCTGCATTGCAAGCAGACGCTTTCTTGTCTGAGCCACCAGGGAAGTCTCATGAAGAGCACAACCCAGAAAGTTGTAACTTTTACAGCAAACATGACAGTAAAAGCTGAGGTCCTGTCGAGGTGTTACTGTGGTCTGTACAGTTGTAGCGTGCCTGCTTGCATGTGTGCTAAGTCGCTTTAGTCTTGTCCGACTCTGTGACCCCAGGGAAGCCCCATAGCATGCTTGCTGCCACTGCTGCTGAGTCGCTTCAGTCATGTCCGACTCTGTGTGACCCCATGAACTCAGCCTACCAGGCTCGTCCATCCATGGGGTTCCCCAGGCAAGAGTACTGCAGTGGGGTGCCATTGCCTTCTCTGCCATAGCATGCTTAGTTTCACTTACTTTTTTGGTCCTTGGACTGCAAGATCAAACCAGTCAATCTTAAAGGAAATCAATCCTGAATATTCATTAGAAGGACTGATGCTGAAGCTCCAATACTTTGACCACTTGGTGTGAAGAGCTGATTCATTAGAAAAGACCCTGATGTTGGGAAAGATTGAAGGCAGGAGGAGACGGGGACAACAGAGGACAAGGTGATTGGATGGCTTCCCTGACTCAGGGGACATGAGTGTGAGCAGCTCTGGGAGATGGTGACGGACAGGGAGGCCTGGTGTGCTGCAGTCCATGGGGTCCCAAAGAGTCGGACACGACTGAGGGACTGAGCAACAACAACAGATCAGAATTAGTACTTGTTTTGTTCTTATTGCGGAACTTTGTGGTGCTGCTATTTAAAAGATACATTAAGTTTTTATTGAAATCTATTGTGCATTTGGGGGGAAATTTTTACTCTTAGGAGTGAACTTAGAAAGGGTTACCTGAGTTATTCTGTATATCTGTAGGGGTAAACTTGGCAAGTTTTACTGGAAAGTGGCTTCTCTGTACAGGGGCTCTGCCCAATGGCATTCTTAAGACTGAAGTCCAGCTAACACCTCCCTCAGCCTAAACTTCTGCACACTGAGTCAGGAGTCCTCCCCTGTTTCCTCACCCCTCCCTTCTTCCCTGGAGGTTAATCCATTGACCTGTGAGGGTGAGAGGCGACTGTGAGTTAATGGCAGCATCACAGACACAGTACCCTTCTGAACGTCCCAAACGTCAGCTCCCACGGTGACAGTGCCGAGCAGTAAAGCCCTAGAAGAGTGGGTGGGACACCGGGAGTCTCCAGACTGGCCTTCTCTCCTGGTTTGCTTGTACCATACGCTCTCTTCCATCCTGAAATGTCCCTGGCCTAGGTGGTGTATTTCAGGTTAATTTCAGCTGTCACTGCTCTTTAAGCTCTGTAGCACCATAGGCATGGACGCAGTGGCAGTGATGCCGCTGCTCTGTGTGACAGTGCAGAAGCAAGGTCCTCCACGCCTGGACCTTCAAACCCAAGGCAGCACTGCATCTTGGGAACCTGATATACACGCCTGTGTCACATCTTCCCTGTCTAAGGTTAATTTGTTCCCATTATCCTAGATAAGAAATTGATAGCTTGTTAGGCTTGATATTCATTCTGAAATCCTCCTGTGTCCACGACCCAGACTTCAAGCCATCTCTGCCTGCTATCATATCTGCCAAAACTACCAATTATTTTTCAATGTCAGAAGTTATTAGACGCACTGGCGAAGCTCGTGGTGGAGTGTGACATTTTTCCGCTTCTCCCTCTAGGAAGTTTTTGAGAATGTTAATGTTGGGCGTGGGGACTAGACCTGTTAGCAGCCATCACCAGTTAATTAGGTTAAAAGAATGTCACGGGGTGATAATTAAATATTAAAATATATTCTGTTGTAATTGTGGTGGTGTGAGCTAAGATGCCGGAGAAATCAAGGCTCGTGGGTCTTGTCAGGAAGAACAGGGAGCTCCATTTATAGAGTCCCCGCTCCCTGGACAGTGCTGAACCATGTTAGGCGAGTTGCCACAGCTCCCAGAGTGAAAGGAGGGGTTGCTGTCAGTGTCCAACTTCCACAGGCCCGTCCGTCCATCCGTCCCCGCTGCTCCTGGCCCCTTTCCACCTCGCTCCTCCTTCCAGGAGAGGCCCTCTCTATTTCCCTCCCTTTCCTTCTCTCAGCCTTAGGACACCCTCTGAGCTATCATTCTGATAGAAACTTAGGTTTGTGATAAAATTTCTAAAGACTACATTCCTAGAAGGCTTCCCTTCCTATAAGAAACTATCAAACAGTAGTTTTTCTTGCTGAAGGTAATATAGTAGTGTTAGCTGTTAAGAGCTCAATAAACCGTATCTGATTTTTTCCTCAAAGTCTCCCTGTTGGAGTGCCCAGCACCTCCAGACTGGATTTCAGGCAGAATGGACTGCATTTCCGCTCCTTGCCACACCCGCTCTGCTTCCCACACCAGTAAGTCCTGACAAAGCAAAAATTCAGGTTATATTCCAGGTCAGCAGGCCTCAAATTTTTAAACAAAAGGTAGATTTTGCCCTTTTTTTTTTTCATTTTAGAGATTGGACAGCACAGACAGCAAACAGCTGGGTAGATGATGCATTTCTTTCTGCTAGCCTGCCATGGGCTGTGGAGCGTGAACACCTCCGTGCACTCTCCCACCACTCCCTGTGTCGGTGGAGCTTGGCAGGGCTGGTCACCACACAGTGGCTTGAGCCTCTAGCCTCCCCCTCAACACTGTTGGACTGTTAGAATGCCTCTAACGGAGCTCAAGTGAGCCGCTTGCCCTTCAGCTCTTAGTGGAAGCATCACCTGGCAGCTGCAAGCAGAGTTTTGGGCCATGTCTCAAGTCTTATAGGTATTGAGCTTTGCACTGCTCTTTCTTGACCCTAAAAGAAGTTTTTTGAGCTAAGATCTTCATGTCTGCTGTTCAAACTGATGTTAGTGTGTGTGCAGTTTGACTGTCATATTGAATTAGGGCTTCCCTGGTGGTTTAGTCAGTAAAGAATCTGCCTGCAATGCGGGAGACTTGGGTTCGATCCTCAGGTTGGGAAGCTCCCCAGTTGGGAGGAGAGCATGGCAACCCACTCCAGTATTCTTGCCTGGAGAATCCCCACGGACAGAAGAGCCTGGCAGGCTGCAGTCCATGGGGTCGCAAAGAGTTGGACATGACTGAGCAACTAAGCACAGCGCATATTGAATTAAGTCAGATATGCAGAGTTGCTTCTAATGACCACTCACCACAGCATCATGGTCCTGGTATAGAGCTGGGTTTTTCAGAAGATGAAGACTAGTTTCCATGGCACAGACCCACATCGGCTTCAGGACTGGCTGGCTGGCCTGAGTCTGGTAAGCAGGGTGCAGCCTCCCATCGGCATGTGTGGTGTTTTACGATGGCTATTTCTGAAAACCTACTGAGGAATCAGTAAGTTTTAACAAGGAAGTGACTGTTTATATATAGATGTCCTATAAAGAAGTTTAGTCCTTTTGGTATATGCATATTTAACATCCATCTATCCACCCCCCACAGCTTCTTTGATGAGGTGATTCAGCTTTTCTTGTCTTGCTTTTTTTTTTAGGTTGTAACTATGCTCCAGGGGAGAGACTTAGTATAGGATCTGAGATCCTAGACAGCGAGCTTATTTAGCACAGAATTAGTGGCTTCCCTGCATGCAGTTCATCCGTTCATTCCAGGCTTGGGAGCCGCTGCAAAGCAGGGAATGATGGTACTTTCATACTGACACGATAAAGTGAAGGTGCAGGCTCCCCAGTGGAAATACTGTTAATGAGTTGACTGGAATTGAATTTCAGAACTCTAAATCTTGTCATTTTTTCTAAGGTAAAAACTTGCTTACGTCACTATCATGAGATCCTGTTAGTTTCATAAAAAGGTCCCATGAAGTGGTCTCATGGGATGGTGTAAGAGATGGTGGCTTTGAAGCATTTTGTATTTTAATCAGTTTGACATTTGGCTAATAGATTGGTGAGGTCAAGGGTGTTTTGTTTTTGGTACTAATGCAATATTAAATGCAAAAATGAATTATGACTTTTTAAAGACTTTGACACAGATTTGTACTTCAGTGTATGAAAGGAAAGTGAGTATCAATCTTGTGTATACAGAAATAAGACTATAGGAAAATAAGTGTGTTGTGTATAGTGGTATATATTTTATGTTTATCCTGTGCCTGTGCTATCTTTGTGCTTGGCTTCAAACTATGTGTTGGTTTACATGCAATATTTTTTGAAATAAAAAGAACAGGCATCCAAAAACTTGGGTTATAGAAAGGGGACTTTTAAAAATTCTTACCATCTGATTAGGTGGTGTGTTTTAGACTTTTAGTGTGTGAGTAAAACAGCCTTGAGACTAAATAGCACATTTTGCTTGGAATACCCCATCCAGAGGAATCCACTGCTTCTCTGCACTGTACATATGTACATAGTGTCCACGATTAGATTGTAAGCTCCTCGAGGGCAGGAACTGTCGTCTTGTCTTGGGAGTTCCTGCGGTGCCGAGTGTGAAGTGCCTTGCACAGCGTAGGTGCTGGTGACACAGAGAAGGAGTAAGTATCTTCCTGCCACCTTTATGACGAAGCTTGGTTTACTTTCTCCACTGTGTTGAGAACTGCAAAGTACTAATGATGTGAAGAGGGCAAAATTCTTTCTTGGATTTCAGCTGGGTCTCCTGAGCTGAAGCAGACCATGCTGTCTCCTTGGCACTAGTTATCTTCTTGCCTGAAGATAAACTAGTGTCCTGAGCTTTTATATGATAAAAGGGCAGCAGTCTCTGGGCAGAGTATACAGTGGGAAAGATTATAGAGAGAATGAAGTGGGAATTCTGGAGGGTGTTTGTCAAATGCAGTCCTGTGGGGCAGTCTTACTTTAGTAGTGTTACTAAAGGAAAAGATAACAATTCTCTTTCTTTACCAGTTACCTGGTTGGCCAATTTTCCAGTTAATGAAAGATCATTGGGGTTTTTTTTGTTTGTTTTTTTTTTTTAACTTTTTCCCATTTTGGATTCCCCTCTCAATTGATCTTTATGATTCTAGTACTTAGAGTCTATTAGAGTTGCTGTGAATATCCAGTGCTGTACATAATGGCAGTTTTGTAAATGTGAAATAACCTCAATTATGTTGTGTTTTGTATGCAGAGCCACTAGTATTGTTATCTTGGCCACTTTTTTAATTCAAAATAAATAAAATAATCAAGTTATTTGTATATTGTATGCATATTTTGTCGGGTTCACCAGTTTGTAGCAAAAGTTAAGAAACCTGCCCCACCCAGCACCAGCAAAGCTGCTGAGAGAAGAGAAGGGAAAGAATTGTCCTTCAGAGAAATGGCCATCAGCAAGGACCCCAGAAGCAATGCAGTATGCCTTCAGTGGTTTATTCTAGAACAAGTTGAGGAATGTAAGGGGAAATCACACAGCTTCAGTAGGCTGTTAGACCACATATACTCAATATCAGTTGACTAGTATCTAGTGAGTGTTTAAGTGAAGTGCTCATTACCAGGATTTCATCAGCAACAAGCCTATGATTCAGACAAATCCTCCTGGTGAGAACAACCAGAAAAGCTAGATAAACACCAAACAGGAGAAAGAAAATGAATAACACGCTCAGTGTATGGCAATAAAACTGCTGAAAGATCAAAGAGAAAAAAAACTTTAAGCAAAAAAAAATTTTCTCCAAAGAAAACAAGTTAACCTTAAAAAAAAGTAGATTTAAAGACTTCTCGTGGAAATGGTGAAGATGAGAGGGCAATGAAAAGGGGCCTTTGGGGGCTGAGAGTAACTTCCAACCTCGGATTCAGAGCACAGCAGAAACGTCAGGCACGTTCAGACAAACAAGAATGGAAAATGAAAGCACCAGAGGGAATTCTAGAGTGACGTCAGATGAGTACTAGGAATGGGAGGCAGGAGGGCAAGGCTGTGAACATGTGAAGCAAACAGAACATCCTGAGGTTCTGAAACAAAACATACCTGCAAGTCGGGAGTGTTTGGTTCTGTAAGTACAAGCCCTACCTAGGACCAGGTATAACCAACCCATATTAGACTGGATAAGTTTTTTCTCTAAACACGTGAAGAAAAGCAAAGGGTCTATAAGTAAGCTCATGGAGGACGGAAACCAGAGCATTTTAGAAAGAATCCCTTAGAAGAAATGGAGTAGCTGTCATGGTCAACAGGAGGCCTAAATGCAGTACTTAAGTGCGATCTCAAAAAACGACAGAATGATCTCTGTTCATTTCCAAGGCAAACCATTCAGGATCACAGTAATCTAAGTCTATGCCCCAGCCATTAATGCCAAAGAAGCTGAAGTTGAACGGTTCTGTGAAGACCTACAAGACCTCCTAAACCTAACAGCAAAAAAAGGATGTCCTTTTCATCATAGGGGACTGGAATGCAAAAGCAGGAAATCAAGAGAACCTGAAGTAACAGGCAGGTTTGGCCATGGAGTACTGCCGGGAGCCAGCGTGAGGAATCCCACCCGTGACAAGGTCACGCGGCAGAGATTTGATGAGCAAGGATGAGTCAAATCTCAGGTTTTCCCCCTGGCATTTCCTGAGCATGTACCCCCCCCAAAATAAGAATCTGCGTGCTTTTCCACTTTTCTGACATTCTCTGGAAAAAGTCAACTCAGCGCTTTAGTCTTCTGCATTTCAGAGAGTGTTTCAATCAAAAAAACCTCTCTGATGGCTTTCTAGCCTGCCTGCAGGACTCGTACAGCTGTGCCTGTGATTGTTTGAGGCCTCCAGACTCGTGGGGAGGCACAGGAAGCTTAAAACATCCTAGGAATGTAAGGGCTTCCGAGGAGTCAAAATCATTAGAATAGGACTGATTAAAGGTTTCATTTGTTGAGCCAATACTTGCTGCCAAATTTTCATATCTTTTATTTGTAACATATAGTTGGTACATAGAAAAACAGGTAGTAGACCTGATACTAGCAATATTAGATCTTTGAGTTAAGTACTTTCTTAGTTATAACCCACTGCATCTTCATTCTACAGGAATGTAACTTTAGGGTAATGCAGAGTAAAGAAAAAACACTTCCAGGGAAAATAAGTTTTCTGGTTGATAGACAATTATCCAGGAAGAGAGCCATAAAGATGTTAACAGGCCTTTTGGCCAGAAGATAATGTAAACCATCTGAGACCTTTTGTATACGGGAGGGTATGCAAAAAGAAAGCCTGATCTCAATGAGGGTCAGGACTGCCGCCCCTGCATAACTATCAATATTCCATTATGTACTGCTGCTGCTGCTGCTAAGTCACTTCAGTCGTGTCTGACTCTGTGTGACCCCATAGACGGCAGCCCACCAAGCTCCCCCGTCCCTGGGATTCTCCAGGCAAGAACACTGGAGTGGGTTGCCATTTCCTTCTCCAGTGCATGAAAGTGAGAAGTGAAAGGGAAGTCACTCAGTCGTATCCGACTCTTAGCGACCCCATGGACTGCAGCCTACCAGGCTCCTCCATCCATAGGATTTTCCAGGCAGGAGTACTGGAGTGGGGTGCCATTGCCTTCTCTTACACTAGTCCCTTTAAAACTATAAAGCTCCACCTACCTTAAAGTGAAAGCCTAGGATGTGCAGGTTCACTTCCACATTTTCTCAGGCTAAAGACTTTCAGATGCAGCAACCAAGAAGGGAGTCATGTTGGGGGAAAGGGAGGGAACAGGAAGGGAACCAAGACTTAGGCAGGGAAGGGAGGACAGAGCTCCAGTCTGGTTACTTCTGTCGTCCTGCCTAGAAGACTGCACAGAGAAAACAGAAAACACCAGGGCTCCAAACAAGGTGCCCTGCATTTAAGAGGAACACCTGTAACAGGTTGATTGTTCCATGTTAAGAATTCGGCCATTGGAGATGCTTTAAGTACAGCTAAAGCGTTTCTGCTCCCCAACAAGATGACCACCGTTGAGAAGAGAACTTAAAAAAACCCTGTTATCTACAAAAAGCAATCAACTTGGGGTATATGAGCTGATTTTGAAAAATAGTTTTGGGAGTCTTACACCGATGCTGGGCTTCCCCTGTCTCCTCTTTACTCTATTTTCAGGCTGAATTCCCATCTGGGGCATGGAGGCTCGCCATGTCTACTTACTTGTCCCGGCTTCTAAGATCCGTCAGAGAGAGAGCCCAGGGCGGGGCACTCTCCGATATTCAAACAGATGCCGGTGGCCCAACGTAAGTGGTACAAGCTCCTTGTCTGGAATTTTATTGGCTTTCCACGTAAACCAAGTTATTCAGCCTCTTTTCTCCATCTAAAATTTTCCTACTATACTATTATTTCCTAATCTAATCTTATATTAATAATAAATAAATTTTTTCCTCACTGACTCTGTCTCCCCTTCGAATTCCCTGGATCCTGCCGGGGCTGGACCCCAGCACAGTACAAAATGAAGCAGGGCAAAGGCTAACAGAGTTTTGCCAAGAGAACACACTGGTCATAGCAAACACCCTCTTCCAACAACACAAGAGACAACTATGGGCAACAGTTATAACTGGACATGGAATAATGGACTGGTTCCAAGTTGGGAAAGGACTACGTCAAGGCTGTATATTGTCACCCTGCTTCTTTAACTTATATGCAGAGCACATCTTGAGAAATGCAGGCTGGATGAAGCACAAGCTGGAATTGAGATTGGTGGGAGAAATATCAATAACCTCAGATAAGCAGATGACACCACCCTTATGGTAGACAGTGAAAAGGAACTAAAGAATCCCTTGATGAAGGTGAAAGAAGAGAGTGAAAAAGCTGACTTAAACATTCAAAAAATGAAGATCATGCCATCCAGTCCCATCACTTCATGGCAAATAGATGGGGAAACAATGGAAACAGAGACTTTACTTTCTTGGACTCCAGAATCACTGCAGATGGTGACTGCAGCCATGAAATTAAGACGCTTGCTCCTTAGAAGAAAAGCTATGACAAACCTAGACAGCATATTTAAAAACAGAGACTTTGCCAACAAAGCTATGGTTTTTCCAGTAGTCATGAATGGATGAGTTGGACCATAAAGAAGGGTGATTGTTGGAGAACTGATGCTTTGAACTGTGGTGTTGGAGAAGACTCTTGAGAGTCCTTTGGACTCAAAGAGATCAAACCAGTCAATCCTAAAGGAAATCAACCCTGAATATTCATTGGAAGGACTGATGCTGAAGCTGAAGCTGAAGCTCCAGTATTTTGGCCACCTGATATGAAGACCTGACTCATTTGAAAAGACCCTGATGCTGGTAAAGATGGAAGGCAGAAGAAGGGGACGACAGAGGATGAGACGGTTGGTTGGCATCATCGATTGAATATACGTGAGTTTGAGCAACCTCCAGGACATGGTGAAGGACAGGGAAGCCTGGCGTGCTGCAGTCCTTGGGGTCACAAAGAGGTGGNATGAAGACCTGACTCATTTGAAAAGACCCTGATGCTGGTAAAGATGGAAGGCAGAAGAAGGGGACGACAGAGGATGAGACGGTTGGTTGGCATCATCGATTGAATATACGTGAGTTTGAGCAACCTCCAGGACATGGTGAAGGACAGGGAAGCCTGGCGTGCTGCAGTCCTTGGGGTCACAAAGAGGTGGACACTACTGAGCGACTGAACAACAACAACAAAAGGCAAGAAAGGAGAAAAAATAAACATAGAATAGTCTGTGAAACTGAAAGGCAAGTAAGATAGTGGATTTACACTAAAATAGAGCAGTAATTACAGTGGTAATTACATCAAATATAAATAAACTATCCAATCAAAGCAAGATTGTCAGATTGATTTTTTTAAGTGTTAAAAGTGCTAAAATATAAGGATACAGGAACTTTTAAAGGATGGAAAACTATACCATGCAAACATTAATCAAAAGGTAGTTGATATTTCATTGGATTGGAAGACAGTATTGTCAAAATGATTATACTACCCAAGGCAGTCTACAGATTCAGTGCAATCCCTATCAACTTACCAATGGCATTTTTCAGAGAAGTGGAACAAAAAAATTTTTTTATTTGTGTGGAAACACAAAAGTCTCCAAATAGCCAAAGAAATCTTGAGAAAGAAAAACAGCTGGAGGAATAAGGCTCCTTGATGTCAGACTATACTTAAAAATCTACAGTCATTAAAATAGTATGGTACTGGCACAGAACCAGAAATACAGATCAATGGCACAGGATAGAATGCCCA
>SJYA01005040.1:0-29132 GCA_006410615.1 Neotragus moschatus
TTCTTTTTTATTGTTATAGAAATAATCATGATCTTCCCTTCAAGTCTCTTGGTGCATCTAGGAGACACAGAATCAAGGTTCAGTTAAGCAAAAGGACTGGCCAAGCGTGGCCTTGGGTCTACTCCTGCTGGTGGAGTGGCACAGTGGTCCACTGTAGAACTGGCCCCCAGGAGCCTTCAGGCTCTTCAAAGTAAGTAATTCTTACTTCCTCCCACCAGGTCCCAGTGGGCTCCCAGCCCAGAACAAGCGCTGCCTGCTCTTGGAGGCCCCAGGCTCAAGGCTGACAAGTGAACGCTAGTGTGATTCTCTGGTACTGAGTTTTCTTGGGAAGAGAAAACTACAAAGGCGCAGCATGTGGAAATGCGAAGGAAAAAAAATCTCAAGTGTTACTATAGAACACACTATACACCATTACAGGGCAGCAATAACGCCACTCACAGACTATGTGGGCTTTCACACTCTAAGTACGTAACGCTTATTTATAAAATGTAGAGCCTTAAACAGAGTGAATACTTTTTGGAAAATAAAGTTTTCTAAGGGCAGGTGTGATTGCAGATGCTCAAGCGCTGGCACTCAATAAATGTTAATGGAATGATTAGAGGCTTAATAAGAAAGGCAATAAAGAGATTTTTCCTAATACTCAAGTCTTAAACTAGGTAAAATGTCCATGCCAAATATTTCATACCAATTAATTCCAAATGGTTTTGAAGTGATTTTTATCAATAGTGCTGTCTCTTAAACAACAGAAACTCGGGTTATGTATTCTCAGAACAATACTGTCCAAAGACAACTTGCTTTTAAGGCATTTCTTCATTGTCTGTCATCCTGACTAGAGTAAAAAATTCTTGAGATTCTGTTGATGCTGTTTTCACCCTTTTCATTAGCAGTAAAAGTGCTCAGAACCATTTGCTTCATACATTAAGCACCTAGAGAGCTCCCAGGCTGGTTAATTGATGAATAGAGTACTGATGAACTGAGCAACATGCAAAAAGTGACTTGCTACATTATTTGCAAAAGAAATCTATTTTAAGAAGTCTGTCTTCAGGCTATTCTGCAGGGGTGTGTGTGCATGTATGTGTGTTCACACGCGTACACATTCATTATACGACAATTAGTATTTAATTTAAAAAATAATTTATTATTTAATTTTGAATAACAATTACATCTTTTTCATGAAGTGTGCATACATCTGGAGCTAATGGAGAGGTCAAAACTTTAGAGATAGTGATGTGTGGGTCTTCAGCATATACAAAAATATTACCATATAATGGATGCAATATAAAAATCCATAATGTTAAGTATCTAAACTTTACAGATTTATATATGGTGAAACAACAAAGTTGACCTTCCCAATATCTTCTCCTATTCTTCCCAGTGTTCATTTCCCTCTGTTGATTTAAAAGCATCGGGCATGTTTTTCATTCATCCTTCCAGTTTCATCTCTAAGCATTCACAGTTTTAACTTTTTATAGTATACCATATCTTTCTTTGTTTTTTCAATATAAACATTTTATACCCCAAGTGATTATTCCATTTATATCTACTTACTCATCTTTTCTACTGAATCTATAACCATGTATCTTCTCATATTATTCAATAGCCTGCAAAAATATTATTTTAAACATTTTGGCATATGGTACACTAAATAGTGGACATTTATATTATTATAAAATTCTTGCTATTATAAAAATGTTGAGAAGATATTGGCATCAAAAGGTGTCTTTTAGGCTTTGATTTGAAGAAAATTTAGGGCTTTATATATACAGAGATGAATTGTTCTTCAGACACAATGCAACAATTTATATTTTTATTGATAATTATGTCAGTGACCATATTCTTTATCCTTGCTACCATGGTATATAATTTTTTAAAATCTTGATCAATTGACCAATAAAAGTATTCCTTATGATATAGTACTTCATTTTAATTTATTTTATTAGTGCCCCTGAATATTTTGGGTTAATTAGGCATTGTATTTTTTTTCCAAAAGAAAATTGCTCATGTAAATTACCCAGTTTTACTTTATGTACTTTGTAGTCCTTCTGACCAGCTCCTTCCTGCCACATATACACCCCTCCCCAGGGAACCACTGTTCAGCTTTCAGCCACTCTAGATGGGTTTTCATTTTCTTTGAATTATAAAAGTGGAATCATATGGTATGACATCCATTACTCAAATTACCCTGAGATTCTTCTGCATTATAGTATACATCAATAAGGCATTCCTATTTATTACTGGATAGTTTCCCATCATATGGATACTAAAGGAGCACTATTAAGCCATTAACCTGTTAGTAGACATTTTAGGTTGTTTCCAGTTTGGGATTATTATGAATAAAGTTGTTATGAACACTCACATGCAAATCTCAATTGGTATGCTCAATTTTCTTTTTTAAATTTTAATCTTTCTGATATGTGTGTAGTGGTATACCATTGAAGGTTCAAATTTACATTTTCTAATAACTGGTGTCTCTGGGCATCCTTTTATATGCTTGGCTGCCTTTTACATATCATTTTTGTGAAACATAACATTCATAACTTTTGCCCATTTGAAGGGATTGTTTACAGAGTTTTGATTGTCATGCTCTTTGAATATAAGTCCTTTAAAAGACATAATCATAATTAGTAAATGTTGTCTCCCAGCCTTTGCCTGTCCTCTTATTCTAAATGTCTTTTGAAGAGCAGAACTTTATGGTTTTTATTAAGTCTAATTTATTAATGTGCTCTTTTATGGATCATGCTTTTGATCTTGTAGCTAAGCAATGTTTACCTAACTCAAGGTCACAGTAGTATTCCTCTAGAAGATTTATAGCTCAAGATTTTTCATTTGGGCACATGATATATTGTATTAATTTTTGTACATTATATAAAGTGCATATTTAAATTCATTTTGTTGCAAAGAATATAAAACAATTCTAGCACGATTTGGTGAAAGGTTATCCTTTCTCCACTGAATTACTTTTTTATCAAAGATCAGTAGCCAATATATCTATCTCTATACTCACTAATCTGCTCCACTGACAAGACAATATTGACAATGACACATGATCTTGATTGCAGTAATTTTATAATAATAAGTGAAATTGTGAAGAATGGATGCTTTTGAGGTGTGGTGTTGGAGAAGACTCTTGAGAGTCCCTTGGACTGCAAGGAGATCCAACCAGTGAATTCTAAAGGAAATCAGTCCTGAGTGTTCACTGGAAGGACTGATGCTAAAGCTGAAACTCCAATACTTTGGCCGCGTCACGCGAAGAGTTGACTCATTGGAAAAGACTCTGATGCTGGGAGGGATTGGGGGCAGGAGGAGAAGGGACGACCGAGGATGAGATGGGTGGATGGCATCACTGACTCGATGGGCGTGAGTTTGAGTGAACTATGGGAGATGGTGATGGACAGGGAGGCCTGGCGTGCCATGATTCATGAGATCGCAAAGAGTCCGACACGACTGAGCGATTGAACTGAACTGAACTGAACTGCACTGAAACCCCCAACTGTAATCTTTCTTTTTTTTTTTTTTTTTTAATCTTTCTAGGACTTCTGCATTTCCATATATATATTTCTGCATTAGTTTGTTAACTCATGAAAAAAAGAATAGTTCTGGGGTTTGGATTATGGCTGCATTGAACCTATAAATCTATTCGGGGAGAATTGATATTTTAACAACATTGAATCTACAAACCCATGAGCAGGGCATATATTTCCATTTATTTAAATATTATTTAATGTATCTTAATAATAGTCTTCCGTCAGTATGTATTCTATAAATATTAATTAGGTTCAACTTGGTTGATCATACTCTTTGAATCTTTGATATAATAGCTGGTTTCATGTTTAATTATTCCCTTAATTATTGAGAAAAGAGGTGTTGAAATCTCTAACTTTGTGGATTTTACCATTTTTCCTTTAATTTCATAACTGTTAGTTTTATGTTAATTTTGATACTACTATTAGTTAGATAAACATTTAGGAGTGTTACATTCCCTTTTTGGACTAATCCCATTATGATTATTAAATGACTTTGTTTAACCTAGCATTATTCTTTGCTCTGAAATTCCCCTCCAGAGTGAAGAATTTAATGTTTCTTCCTTTTGCTTTGACCTTGTTTGAGTCTTTATATTTAATCAATGTTTTCTTAGGCAGCATGTAGTTGGTCTGTCCTTTTATATCCAGACTGAGATAAATTGTGTAAAAGTCAGATAACTGTGCTATTTAGACTGTTTACATGGAAGGTAACTGTTGATCTAATTTGTTGTTTAGTCATTCAGTCGTATCCAGCTCTTTGCAACCCCATGGACTGCAGCACGCCAGGCTTCCCTGTCCATCACCAGCTCCTGGAGCTTACTCAGACTCATGTCCATTAAGTTGGTGTTGCCATCCAAGCACCTCATCCTCTGTTGTCCCCTTCTCTTCCTGCTTTCAGTCTTCCCCAGCATCAGGTTCTTTTCTAATGAGTCAGTTCTTTGCATCAGATAAGCAAATTATTGGAGCTTCAGCTTCAGCATTAGTCCTTCCAATGAATATTCAGAATTGATTTCCTTTAGGATTGACTGCTTTGATCTGCTTGCATTCCACAACACCACACCTCAAAAGCATCAATCCTTCAGCCCGCAGCCTTCTTTATGATCCAACTTTCACATCCGTCCGTGATTACTGGAAACACTATAGCTTTGACTATATGGATCTTTGTTTGCAAAATAATGTCTCTACTTTTGAATATGCTGTCTAGGTTTGTCATAGCTTTTCTTCCAAAGAGAAATTGGTTGATTAGATTTCAATATATTATTTTGTTATTTTGCTTTCTGTTTATCTTATTGTTTCTTTACTCACTTTCTCCTATTGTTTACTTTACTTTTTTATTAATTTAATAACTTGTATAAATCAGTTTTACATGTGTCAATGTATTAACTATAATCCTTTTGTAATTTTAGTGGTTTATTTAGTTTTACATCATTTACTTATTACTTTCTACCTTCAAAAGATATACTACTTCTCAGATAGTATAAGTAGTTTGCTATAATATTCTATTAAATACAATACTTGAATTCTCTCCAATGTTTGTGTCATTGCTTCTATACAATTTACTTTTATATATGATGTAAAAACTACATTATGCTCAGTCCCTCAGTCATGTCCAGCTCTTTGAGACCCCATTGACTGTAGCCTGTCAAGCTCCTCTGTCCATGGAATTTTCCAGGCAAGAATACGGGAGTGGGTAGCCTTTTCCTTCCCCAAAACTTTATGTTACAAGACTGTTACTTAAACAGCTACTTTTAAAACTGATTTGAATAAAAATTGCACTCCTGTATTTATCTATGTAGCTTTTATTTTCTTTCTTCTCTATTTTTTATGTGCATCTGAGTGTCCTTCTGGTGTCCTGAAGAGTTGTAAAGTATTTCTTGAAGTGCTCTGCTGGTGACATATTTTACTCAGCCATTGCCTGTCTAAAACTGCCTTTAATGTATTTTTATTTTTAATCGTAATTATCTGGGTATAGAATGCTGAGTTGACAATTTTCTTTTTCTCACAGAATTTAAAAGATTGCCCTACACTCTTCAAATCTGTGTCTTTAGGGCAAGACACATTGTATCTCCTTCATCAGTGTTCCTTTATAAGTATCCTGTTTACTTTCCTCTGATGGTTTGGGAAGTTTTTATTGCTAACTTTGAACTATCTGACTATGTCAAGCATGCTGCAGTTTTATTCATACTGTGTGTCTGTGTACATTCATGTAGCACACACTTGGACTGATTGAACTCATTGGATATTTAAGTTCATAGTTGTCATCAAATTTAGAAAATTTCCATCATTATATATTCAAAATTATTTTTTGTCTTTCTTTTTCTCTTGAGATTTCAATAGCATCATTTTACGTTGTTATCACTTTTTTCATGATTCCCTAATTCTTACTTGAATTTTTTTGGAGTTACTTTCACTTTTAATTCTGCATTTCATTTTAGTTTCTACTGTTTTTTTCTTGAAGCCCAATAATCTTTTATTGGACAATGTTTACTCTACCAATAGTGTTGTCTAATATATCATTTATCTCAAATTTTTACCTCTAGGAGTTCAGTTTCAGTCTTTCATATATCTTCTTGATCTATACTTATATTTATAACCACATAGAATATAATAATTATTTTCATGTATTTGTCTGCTAATCACTGATTTCCATCTATGACATAACTGAATCTGGTTTTGATTGATTTTGCTTCTTTTTACATTTTCTATATTCTTATTTTTATTTCTGGTAATCTTATAGATACCAAGCATAAATTTCACCTTGTGCAGTTCTATTTTTGGGAGAAAAAAAAAAAAACAACACATGAGCATCCATGTTACATGCAGTAGTTTCATGCAGACAGTTAGATACTTTCCTGTTATTTAAAAAGTTGTTAGATATGGTCAGGACAATATCAGTCTAGGGTTAATTATTACTAACTACTGGGAAAGCCCCTTTTGTGTGAAATCCTTCTTGGAGACCCAATGCCCCAAGAATCGTGAGACTTTTCTGGTTTGGCCTATGGGACTAGGCACTACTTCTGGCCTTCACTTCCTATCTGATGTTGTTCTTTCTCCCAATCTCAGATAGTTCCTTAATCTACATGTGCTGGCCTGCTGAATGCTCAAAGATAACTCACTACATTCAGATGTTCAGAGGTGTCTCTCTCAATATTCCAGAATTTGAACTCTAACCATCTGTGTTTCCAAAGCTCAACTATTGTCTCCTCAATTTACAGATATTGTAAAAATCCTCAGATCCCTGCATGACTGCACTGCATACTGGAAATCTTCAGGGCAATGAGACTGGGAAAGAGTAAGACTCACTTCCTTTGTTTCCCAGCTCCCACAATCACTGTTCCTTGTTGCTTGATATCTAGGATCTTGTAAACTTGGTGTGTGTGTGTGTGTGTGTGTGTGTGTGTGTGTGTGTGTGTGCATGAGTGCACTCAGTCATGTCCAACTCTTTGTGACCCCATGGACTGTAGCCCATCAGCCTCCTCTGTCCATGGAATTTTCCAAACAAAGATACTGGAGCAAATTGCCATTTCTGACTCCAGGGGATCTTCCAGATCAGGGATCAAATCCACATCTCTTGTGCCTCCTGCAATGGCTGGTAGATTTTTACCTGTGCCACCTGGAAAGCCCCTTGCAAACCATACTGAATGAAATTCAGGAAATACATAAAGACACTTGTTCAGTTGATAAGTCGTGTCCAACTCTTTGTGATCCCATGAACTGCATCATGCCAGGCTTCTCTGTCCTTTACTATCTCTTGGAGTTTGCATAAATTCATGTTCTTTGAGTTGGTGATTCTATCCAAACATCTCATTCTCTACTGACCTCTTCTTCTCCTGCCCTCAATCTTTCCCAGCATCAGGATCTTTTTACAATTAGTTGGTTCTTTACATCAGGTGGCCAAAGTATTGGAGTTTCAACATCAGTCCTTTCAATGAATATTCAGGGTTAATTTCCTTTAGGATTGACTGACTTGATCTCCTTGGAGCCCAACACACACTAGTACTTAAAATTTATTATGAATGTTGGTAGATCACTATGTTAGAAAGTTATAAAAAGAACTGTTCCATTTTCCCCAAGTTATTTATGACAGGCCCTCACTACATTGTAATTTGGAGGTAGAAGTATACCTAGACATCATTCAATTCAATGACCTTCTATCAAAATTGACCTCAGTGAACCCTAGAAGGTGACTTGCTTTGCCTTAAGTCACATCATTTATAGAACTGCTAAAAACAAACTCTATGATTTCTTATTTGACTCTAGGGCCTCACAGAGTTCTTTGCAAAGAATAAATATTCTGTAACACTTTGACTGACATTTAGTACCTTCTAAACTGAAATTAAAAGATGCTTACTCCTTGGAAGAAAAGTTATGACCATCCTAGATAGCATATTCAAAAGCAGAGACATTACTTTGCCAACAAAGGTTCGTCTAGTCAAGGTTACGGTTTTTCCAGTGGTCATGTGTGGATGTGAGAGTTGGACTGTGAAGAAAGCTAAGCACCGAAGATTTGATGCTTTTGAACTGTGGCATTGGAGAAGACTCCTGAGAGTCCCTTGGACTGCAAGGAGATCCAACCAGTCCATTCTAAAGGAGATCAGTCCTGGGTGTTCTTTGGAAGGAATGATGCTAAAGTTGAAACTCCAGTACTTTGGCCACCTCATGCAAAGAGTTGACTGATTGGAAAAGACTCTGATGCTGGGAGGGGTTGGGGGCAGGAGGAGAAGGGGACAACAGAGGATGAGATGGCTGGATGGCATCACCGACTCGATGGATGTGAGTTTGAGTGAACTATGGGAGATGGTGATGGACAGGGAGGCCTGGCGTGCTGCAATTAATGGGGTTGCAAAGAGTCCGACACGACTGAGCGACTGAATGGAACTGATACTGAATCCAACAGAAGGAAATTAAAAAGTGTACTTGTCAAAATGTAGATTATAACTTTTCCCTCCTTCTTAGTAATTTTCTCTCAAGTTTTCCTTTTATTTCTATCTTCCTTCTGTTTGCTTAAGTGCAGACATTCAACAACAGCGGTTAATTCAACAGAAAAAATATAGGACAGGTACCAAATGTTATTTTATTATATTTGCCAATTTCCATGATTATTTCTGTTTCAACCTTTTCCTTGGCAAGTCTGAATTGAAAAGAAAATGATAGGTATTCTTTCTGAATAAGGAGAATAAGTGAGACTACATTTTTAATGTATTGTTTCCACAGCTTTATGACTACAGTAATGTCTCAGATTGGAAATGAAGTGAGATTTCAGCACTTTCACTGTAGTAAATAGATAGTATAATCTTATGACTTTTATGCCTTTAACAATGATTAGGAAATTCTTGATCTTAAAAGTAATAGAAGGGAACTGAGGAAACTATCTTAATGATGTCGCGTTTTAGAGAAGATAAAAACTGGTAAAGCAATAACTGAAGAAGTAAATGATCAGTGAAATAACAGTGGTAAGAGTAACTGTAATAGCATGCTTATATCAGTGGATGTTTCACAAAAGAACTATAAATCCAATATTTAATTTCTCATGTCAACTTTAAAAATAAATACCATTCTCACCTACATTTTATGGACAAGGAGGGGTGGGGTTGATAGAAATATGTGAACCTGTTAAATTACCACACATGATGTGGCCAAGTTACTTTCACTATTTTTATGAGCCTAAATTTCTTCATTGAAAATATAACAATAAAATATGATTTACAAATTTGTTTTGTGAACAATGATGATCCATGCATGAAACTTCTAAGCAACATATTTTATAGGTAATGTATCACAAAAACATGGTTATAAGTGATTTTCTTATTGTCATTGACCTACTAGACACTATAAATAAAATTTTTGTGAATTAAAAAAGCATGCAATTTTTGCATAATCAAATCATCTCTTATACAAAATATGAGATGGCTAAGAAATCTGTTTGGGTTTTTCCATAATATTTTAATGAAAAAACTCCAACAAACATTTTGGCTTACCCTTTAATACCATTATAGTCAATTTCACCTTACATTACATTTGTGTGGTATCTTTCAGTTAGCAAGAAAAATTAACAGAAGGTAGAAAATAGAAAGATAAATCAACAGAAGGTAAAAAATAAAGCTAAAAGATAGGCAGGGTCTAGCAAGGAATAAACATCATCCTATAAATTCCAGAAAGCAAATATCTTAGTATATTTTGCTATGCAGAAGACAACTGCTCACTTTCCTTAAGAGCATGAGCTAATAAAACAAAAATCAGCATTTATTGAGTGACTCTTAAAGACACTCATTTAAGCTTTTGCTTGTTTGAATCATTTATTATTCACAATACATTTATGCTGTTAAATATTAGTATTACTATTTTGCAGATGGGATTATTGAGGTTTGCTGGACTGAATAGATGATTTGTGACTCGAATACAAATTTGTAGGACTGCAACAAGCATTGAACATTATTATCATGTTGAGTGCACAATAAACATTTTCTGTTTTTTAAAATATTTTAAATCTGCATGGAATCAAAGCCTCAAAACCATCAGAGTGATGGACCATATTTCTCTAGTATGTTTTGAGATCACCTTTCAAATGGAACAAATTTTTAAACTACAGTTTATATTCTTACAGTTGGCAAAATTGAACTCCATGGCATATTGAATTGTTCTCATGTCATGAATAGAGGAATTTCCATGGTATATTTTTTGTTAATTCTTTTTATAATATTTTTCTTTCCTCTGAGTATGAAGACAGAGCAGAGAATCACAGGAGTAAAAATAGATGAGTCGTTTGTACATTTAAGATGAATCATGGAAAATATTACAGAAGAAGTTGCAGTTGAGATGGGCTTTAACTAAAAATATTATTTTCAAAACTGAGTGCAGAAAATACCTTATTTACTGCTATGTTCTAGGGGCTGGAATAATGCAGACTTGAGTGACTGGTTATTTGCACAAAAGATGAAATGAAAGGAGACATTAAATATATTGCATTATGTATGCAAAGACCCTCAGTTAAGTTCAGTTCAGTCTCTCAGTCATGTCTGACATTTTGCGACCCCATGGACCGCAGCATGACAGGACTTCGTGTCCATCAGCAACTCCCGAAGTTTACCAAAACCTATGTCCACTGTGTCAGTGATCCCATCCAACCATCTCATCCTCTGTCATCCCCTTCTCCTCATGCTTTCAACTTTTCCCAGCATCAGGGTCTTTTCAAATGAGTCAGCTCTTCAGATCAAGTGGGCAAAGTATTGGAGTTTCAGCTTCAACATCAGTCTCTCCAATGAACACCCAGGACTGATCTCCTTTAGGATGGACTGATTGGATCTCCCTGTAGTCCAAGGGACTCTCAAGAATCTTCTCCAACACCACAGTTCTAAAGCATCAATTCTTCGGCACTCAGCTTTCTTCACAATCCAACTCTCACATCCATACATGACTATTGGAAAAACCATAGCCTTGATTAAATGGATATTTGTTGGCAAAGTAATGTCTCTGCTTTTTAATATGCTGTCCAGGTTGGTCATAACTTTTCTTCCAAGGAGAAAATGTCTTTTAATTTCATGGCTGCCATCAACATCTTCAGTGATTTTGGAGCCCAGAAAAATAAAGTCAGCCACTGTTTCCACTGTTTCCCCATCTATTTCCCATGAAGGGATGGGACTGGATGCCATGATCTTAGTTTTCTGAATGTTGAGNTTTTAATTTCATGGCTGCCATCAACATCTTCAGTGATTTTGGAGCCCAGAAAAATAAAGTCAGCCACTGTTTCCACTGTTTCCCCATCTATTTCCCATGAAGGGATGGGACTGGATGCCATGATCTTAGTTTTCTGAATGTTGAGCTTTCAGCCAACTTTTTCCCTCTCCTCTTTCACTTTCATCAAGAGGCTTTTTAGTTCTTCTTCACTTTCTGCCATAAGGGTGTGTCATCTGCATATCTGAGGTTATTGATATTTCTCCCAGCAATCTTTATTCCAGCTTGTGTTTCTTCCAGTCCAGCATTTCTCATGATGTATTCTGCATATAATTTAAATAAGCAGGGTGACAATATACAGCCTTGAAGTACTCCTTTTCCTATTTGTAACCAGTCTGTTGTTCCATCATCAGTTCTACCTGTTGCTTCCTAATTTGCATACAGATTTCTCAAGAGACAGGCCAGGTGGTCTGTTATTCTCATCTCTTAAAATTTTCCACAGATTATTTGATTCACACACTCAAAGGTTTTGGC
The DNA here is from genome assembly GCA_006410615.1 of Neotragus moschatus. Taxonomy (NCBI): domain Eukaryota; kingdom Metazoa; phylum Chordata; class Mammalia; order Artiodactyla; family Bovidae; genus Neotragus; species Neotragus moschatus. Next base: position 11,727 of record SJYA01005040.1, read on the forward strand.
ATAGCCAATCAAGCAGAAATAGATTTTTTTCTGGAACTCTCTTGCTTTTTTGATGATCCAGAAGATGTTGGCAATTTGATCTCTCATTCCTTTGCCTTTTCTAAAACGATCTTGAACATCTAGAAGTTCATGGTTCACATATTGCTGAAGGCTAGCTTGGAGTATTTTGAGCATTGCTTTACTAGCATGTGAGATGAGTGCAATTGTGTGGTAGTTTGAGCATTCTTTGCTACTGCCTTTCTTTGGGATTGGGATGAAAACTGCCATTTTCCAGTCCTGTGGCCACTGCTGAGTCTTCCAAATTTGCTGGCATGTTGAGTGCAGCACTTTCACCGTATCATCTTTTAGGATTTGAAATAGCTCAACTGGAATTCCATCACCTCCACTAGTTTTGTTCATAGTGATGCTTCCTAAGGCCCATTTGACTTCATATTCCAGGATGTCTGGCTCTAGGTGAGTGATCACACCATCATGATTGTCTGGGTCATGAAGATCTTTTTTGTACAGTTTTTCTGTGTATTTTTACCACTTCTTCTTAATATCTTCTACTTCTGTTAGGTCCATACCATTTCTGTCCTTTATTGAGCCTACTAAAGACTATAACAGATTCTTGAATGATTTTAGTAAAATTTGAATCTGAATAATACATTAAGATATAGCTTAAAAATTATTTTTTTTGCAATTTGAGTGTCACAATGAAATGTGATGAAATCAAATTTTTTAAATCAGATCAATGATTTTATTTCTGAAGTTAAGTTATTATTCCTACCTAGGGTCAGCACTCATGGGGTGTCTTTGCTATCCAGTAGTTTTCGGCTTTAGCATCTGTGAACTTCAAGGTCTTTAAAGATGTGAGTCCTTTGGGAGCAGAGAGCATGATTTAGTCAATACACTCAACTCAGTGCCTAGTGTATGTCTCAGTATTCTTGCCTGGAGAATCCTGTGGACAGAGGAGCCTGGTGGGCTGCTGTCCATGGGTTCCTACGGAGTCAGACACGCCTGAAGTGACTTAGTATGCATGCATGCATTGAAGACGGAAATGGCAACCCACTTCAGTATTCTTGCCTGGAGAATACCAGAGACAGAGGAGCCTGGTGGGCTGCCGTCTATGGGGTCGCACAGAGTCAGACACAACTGAAGCGACTTAGCAGCAGCGTATGTCTTGGCATAAAAAAGGAACTCAGTACACATTCCATGAATAAATGAATGTATCTGAGCTTGAATCCCCAGTGCAATACTAGATTTGCTTTCAGGTCATTACTCCAGCCCTAGGAACAAAACTCAATAGAAATTCTATGGGAAAGGTGCTATGTTAGGTATTGGAATCCACCAAAAAAATATGAAGGGCATGTGAAGGACATAGGTGTGAGAAAAACAGTCACAAGTAAAATGAAAACATAGTTCAAGGTCCAATAAATGAAATTCTATACAGGTGTTGACTGCATTTCTTCTCCCACTTGATTTGCATTATTTTAGCGTTTACTGTAACGTTTTGTATTTACAGGTAAAAAATAGTACATAATTGAGTTCCAGAATCATATTCTATATAGTATAATGGCCTAATGAAAGTTTAACAGTGATGACTTGAGTATCTTTAGAAATTCAACAGCTACTGACTTATGGAACGAATATTCAAATAAAAATGTATTTCAATACCAATAATGGCAGAAAACTTAGCAAAAGAGAACACAAATCTCCTTCTGTTAATGCTTCCAGGAGTGATATGTACTGTTCTCTTATAAATCTCAGTCAACATATAATTAGTGCAACAGTTTAGAACTGAAGAGAAAAACCAAGGTGTATTTCTACTTTCCCATGTAAAACTGTCATAATGATATTGAGTGAAAACCAGCACCTCTATTTCAATTTCTTTAGCTGTAAAAGCCAATTGATCCCTTTTCCACTTCCACAGGCTCATCATTTCCCATTCCATGTTGTACAGCAACTTAATCTAAATCATTGGTCTGATTGCCAGTTAAGAAAGTAGGGAGAAATGCTGAGGAAAGTTCAGGCTGTTCTACAAAGCAGAGCTCTCTGCATTATCTGTAAGCAGGTGGGGAGCACTAGCCTTTAACAGGAAGAAGTGAGCCACTTCTGTGACTAGGAGGGCTCATTAGAATGTTGGGTTGAAAGATTCTTCAGTGCATTGACTTAGAGTTGCCCACTCTGGGTCTCTCACTGCCCCGACCTTAGTGTAGTAGACTTTTCTGGGTTGACAACTTAATCTTTTCTGGTGCCACACTTATAACTAAGGTCAGCTAATGCCCATTTGTGTTTACACTTTGGAAATTTTATATTTGATTATTCTACTGATATGTTTATTTTGATTTGTCTGTTTTATGAGTTTTATGTATTATGAATATTTAAATACTACACAGACTTGCATATATACTATTATAGAATAGAATCTTAATATATATAACACAACATGGAGGCAAAGATTCTTAACATATATGATGTCATATAATATATATATTAAGATACTTAATTTTTACTATTTTAAAATGTCTTTAATATTAAAAATATTAAAAAATTACCATCTATGTTCCATTTCCTACTTCCACTTTGTACTTTGGCTTTTACTTTTATTTATAATTTTATTTAAATAAAAAACCTTGATTATTAGTGTTTAGCTATGTTAGCTTTTTCCTTTATAATTTCTTCCCTTGATGCCAGTATTTTAGGAAATCAACTTATTAAGTCAAAGTTTTTATTTTAATGTAATGCCACTCATTGTAAAAAATTTGGAAAATACATAGTGATAAGAAAAAAATCCACATCCTACACTTTTAAACCATCACTGGACATATTTTAGCATATTTATGTCACACATTCATACTATGTCTGTTTTTCTGCATGTTTGAAATGATACCGAGGACCCACTTTTCTCTTTCACTGTTTTTCTCTTAGCATTTTCTCATGTTATAAATACTGTCTGTTTACTACAGAAATCAAGGAACTCATTAGGACTATTGCTGGAAATTTAGCTTACTTTTATTTTTCCCTACTATAAATAATGATACAATCAAAGTCTCTGTATATAGTCTTTTATTTCTCAGACTATGGGTCATTTAGGGATTCCCAGGTGGCACAGTGGTAAAGAATCTGCCTGCCAATGAAGAGGACACAGGAGACACAGATTCAGTTCCTGGGTTTGGAAGATCCCCTGGAGTAGGAAATGACACCCCTCTCCAGTATTCTTGCCTGGAAAATTCCATGGACAGAGAAGACTGGCTGGCTACAGTTCATGCGGTCACAAAGAGAAAGACATGACTGAGGACAGCACACATGTACACACACATATACACATACATGGATCATTTCCATAGGAAAAATTCAGACAAATGGAATTCTGATTCAAAAAACATGAAGTATTTAAGAAATGCAAAACCAGTACAGTATTGTAAAGTTAAAAAAAAAAGACATGAAAAAAAAGAAATACAGTGCATATTGCCAAACTTCTCTAGCAGTATTTCCTCCCTCCATAATTGTAAGTCCTCACACAGTTCCCAACAGAATAATCTATTGTTTTTGCTGGCCATGGTTTGTCCTTTGGACCATACACACACACACATACACACACACACACACACACACGCACACACACACACATACATATATGCACACACACACACATATGCACACACACACACACAGTCAACTCTTATCCATGTTTTAAGTGGAAATTACAGTATTATTTGCCTCCTTTTGGTTATAGTTCAAGGTAAAGAAAAAGTAAATTGTGGTTTATGAGTTATTGATTGGAAGCAGGGCATAATTCGTCAAAGGAGTCATTGGCCTGAAATATCAGCAATTGTACAAACACATATGCCTCCATCACAGACATTTTGCTCATGTTCTGTTATGGAAACACAAAGCCTTATTGATTGCATTCTCAAATTAAAGCTCAGCTTGATGGTTGCAAACATACCATTGCCTATAATACATCTATTTTTGAGACTTGTTCAACTGTAGCAGCTCAGAAAATCAATGTGTGGGACCCAGTTAGACTGACCTTTAAGAAATAAAAATAACCTTTTTTTTTTTTCTCCCCTCTGATCCTCATGTAATTTTAGCCTTACTCTTCTATGGTCTTATGATCCCATGGTACTTAGAAATTTTCACAAATTTTCTACAAATTAGGTAGTTTTTGGTGAAGATGACTTGATTGAGACAGAGGGAGAAACAGACATTTATACGTGTCCTGATTTGTTCAGGTTCTTCTTTTTATTAACAGTCTTATCAAAGCCACCACATGGTGGTAATGTCTGATGCATGTTTGTGGATGTCTAAACTCTTCAGTGGACTTTCCAGGTAGTGCTTGCAGTGAAGAACCTACCTGCCAATGCAAGAGACAAGAGATGCTTCCCTGGTGGCTTAGATGGTAAAGAATCCACCTGCAATGTGGGAGACCTGGGTTCGAACCCTGGGTTGGAAAAATCCCCTGGAGAAGGGAACAGCTACCCACTCCAATATTCTTGCCTACAGAATTCCATGGATAGAGGAGACTCACAGGCCCCAGTACATGGGGGTCACAAAGAATTGGACACGAGTGAGTGACTTTCACTACACTCAAAAACTCCTCAGTGGACTTCCCAGGTGGCACTGGTAGTAAAGCACCTACTTGCCAATGCAAGTGACATGAGAGATGCAGGTTTGATCACTGCATCAAACCAGGTCCGAAAGGTACCCTGGAGGAGGACACAGCAACCCGCTTCAGTATTCTTGCCTGGAGAAGCCCATGGACAGAGGAGCCTGGCAGGCTAAAGTCCATGGGGTCACAAAGAGGTGAACATGACTGAAGCAATTTAGCAGGCATGAACACAAACTCCTCCGTATTTGTACAGGTATAAGGAGATCCAACCAGTCCATTCTGAAGGAGATCAGCCCTGGGATTTCTTTGGAAGGACTGATGCTAAAGCTGAAGCTCCAGTACTTTGGCCACCTCATGCAAAGATTTGACTCATTGGAAAGAACTCTGATGCTGGGAGGGATTGGGGGCAGGAGAAGAGGGGGACGACAGAGGATGAGATGGCTGGATGGCATCACCGACTCAACGGACATGACTTTGAGTGAACTCTGGGAGTTGGTGATGGACAGGGAAGTCCGGAGTGCTGTGATTCACGGGGTCGCAAAGAGTCAGACACGACTGAGGGGCTGAATTGAACTGAATTGAATTAATGGTTCAATGCAGAGAAACTCTGTTTATCAACTGATGCCTATTTATTTTTCTTTGTTTTATTCTGCTCCACATTCTGGAAGGTTGTGTTGATGGAATTAGACATGGCACCTCAGGATCTAAGGTCAAATTTAAAAGGTTGAGATTATTATCAGGTGACATAAAAATATACACTGTTGTTATTGTTCAGTCACTCAGTCATGTCCGGCTTTTTGCAACTTCATGGACTGCAGCACCCCGGACTTCCCTGAAGATCACGAGCTCTTGGAGCTTGCTCAAGTTCATGTCCAGCAAGTCAATGATGCCATCCCACTATCTCATCCTCTGTCATCCCCTTCTCCTCCTGCTCTCAATCTTTCCCAGCATCAGAGTATGTTCAGGTGATTCAGTTCTTCACATCAGGTGACTAAAGCTTTGGACCTTCAGCTTCAGCATCAGTATTCCCAATAAATATGAAGGACTGATATCCTTTAGGATGGACTGATTTGATCTCCTTGCAGTCCAAGGAACTCTCAAGAGTCTTCTCCAACACCACAGTTCAAAAGCATCGATTTTTCTGTGCACAACTTTCTTTATGGTCCAACCCTCACATCCATACATGACTACTGGAAAAACCATAACTTTGACTAGACAGACTTTTGTTGGCAAAGTAACATCTCTGCTTTTTACTATGCACTCTGTGTTGGTCATAGCTTTTCTTTGAAGGAGCGAGTGTCTGTTAATTTCATACCGCAGTCACCATCTGCAGTGCTTTTGGAGCCCAAGAAAATAAAATCTGTCACTATTTTCATTGTTTCCCCATCTATTTGCCATAAGGTGATGGGACTGGATGCCATGATCTTCCTTTTGTTAATGTTGAGTTTTAAGTCAGCTTTTTCACTCCTACTATCATATTCATCAAGAGGCTCTTTAGTTCCTCTTCACTTTCTGCCATAAGGGTGGTGTTATTTGCATAATTGAGATTATTGATATTTCTCCAAGCAATCTTGATTCCAGTTTGTGCTTTATCCAGCCTGGCATTTGCATGATGTATTCTTCATATATGTTAATAAGCAGAGTGACAATATACAGCCTTGACGTATACATTTCCCTAATTAGAACCAGTCCATTTTTTGATGTCCAGTTGCTTCTTGACCTGCATACAGGTTTCTCAGGAGGCAGCTAAGGTGGTCTGGTGTTCCTATCTGTTGAAGAATTTTCCACAGTTTGTTGTGATCCATGTATCAAAGACTTTAGCATAGTCAATGAAGCAGAAGTAGACTTTTTTTTTTTTTTTTTTTTGTGGGACTCTCTTGCTTTTTTGATGATCCAACGGATGTTGGTAATTTGATCTCTGGTTCCTCTGTCTTCTCTAAATCCAGCTTGAACATCTGGAGTTCTGAGGACACATACTGTTGAAACCTGGCTTGGAGAATTTTGAGCATTACTTTACTAGTGTGTGTGTGCATGCTCTTAAGAAGCCTGTATGCAGGTCAGGAAGCAANGATGATCCAACGGATGTTGGTAATTTGATCTCTGGTTCCTCTGTCTTCTCTAAATCCAGCTTGAACATCTGGAGTTCTCAGGACACATACTGTTGAAACCTGGCTTGGAGAATTTTGAGCATTACTTTACTAGTGTGTGTGTGCATGCTCTTAAGAAGCCTGTATGCAGGTCAGGAAGCAACAGTTAGAACTGGACATGAACAACAGACTGGTTCCAAACAGGAAAAGGAGTATGTCAAGGCTGTATATTGTCACCCTGCTTATTTAACTTATATGCAGAGTACATCATGAGAAATGCTGGACTGGAAGAAGCACAAGCTGGAATCAAGATTTCCTGGAGAAATATCAATAACCTCAGATATGCAGATGACATCACCCTTATGGCAGAAAGTGAAGAGGAACTGAAAAGCCTCTTGATGAAAGTGAAAGAGGAGAGTGAAAAAGTTGGCTTAAAACTCAACACTCAGGAAACAAAGATCATGGCATCTGGTCTCATCATTTCATGGGAAATAGATGGGTAAACAGTGTCAGACTTAATTTTGGGGGCTCCAAAATCACTGCAGGTAGTGATTGCAGCCATGAAATTAAAAGATGCTTACTCCTTGGAAGAAAAGTTATGACCAACCTAGATAGCAAATTGAAAAGTAGAGACATTACTTTGCCAACAAATGTCCATCTAGTCAAGGCTATGGTTTTTCCAGTGGTCATGTATGGATATGAGAGTTGAACTGTGAAGAANGTGATTGCAGCCATGAAATTAAAAGATGCTTACTCCTTGGAAGAAAAGTTATGACAGACCTAGATAGCAAATTGAAAAGTAGAGACATTACTTTGCCAACAAATGTCCATCTAGTCAAGGCTATGGTTTTTCCAGTGGTCATGTATGGATATGAGAGTTGAACTGTGAAGAAAGCTGAGCACTGAAGAATTGATGCTTTTGAGCTGTGGTGTTGGAGAAGACTCTTGAGAGTCCCTTGGACTGCAAGGAGATCCAACCAGTCCATTCTGAAGGAGATCAGTCCTGAGTGTGCTTTGGAAGGAATGATGCTAAAGCTGAAACTCCAGTACTTTGGCCACCTCATGCAAATAGTTGACTCATTGGAAAAGACTCTGATACTGAGAGGGATTAGGGGCAGAAGGAGAAGGGGACGACAGAGGATGAGATGGCTGGATGACATCACTGACTCAATGGACGTGAGTCTGAGTGCACTCTGGGTGTTGGTGATGGACAGAGAGGCCTGGCGTGCCATGATTCACGGAGTCACAAAGAGTCAGACAAGACTGAGCGACTGAACTGAACTGAACTGTGTGCATGCTAAGTTGCTTCAGATGTGGTGTCCAACTCTGTGCGACCTTATGGACAGTAGCATGCGGGGCTCCTCTGTCCATGGGATTCTCTAGGCAAGAATACTGGAGTGAGTTGCCATTTCCTATTCCAAATAGTGTGTGAGATAAGTGCAATTCTTTGGTAGTTTGAACATTCTTTGTTATTGCTTTTCTTTGGGATTGGAAAGTAAACTGACATTTTCCAGTCCTATGGCCACTGCTGAGTTTTCCAAATTTGCTGGCATATTGTCCACAGCACTTTCACAGCATCATCTTTTAGGATTTAAAATAGCTCAGGTGGAATTCCATCACCTCCACTCACTTTGTTCAATAGTAATGCTTCCTAAGGCCCACAACTTTATACTTCAAGATGTCAGGCTCTAGCTGAACGATCATGCCATTGTGGTTATTTGGGTCATTAAGATTTCTTTACATAGTTCTGTGTATTCTTGCCACTTCTTAATAACTTCTGCTTCTGTTAGGTCCATAGCATTTGTGTCCCTTATTTTGACCATCTTTGCATGAAATTTTCCCTCTTATCTCTCTAATTTTCTTGAAGAGATCTTTAGTCTTTGCCATTCTACTGTTTTCCTCTATTTTTTGCATTGTTCAGCTAAGAAGTCTTTCTTTTCTCTCCTTGCTATTCTTTAGAACTCTGCATTCATATGGGTATATCTTTCCTTTCCTCCTTTGCTTTTCACATCTCTTCTATTCTCAGCTATTTGCAAGGTCAAAGATTCCCAGATTTCTTCAAAAGAAACACATTCTGCATTGGTAGTATACACAACTTTTTCAAATTTAATGTCTATACAATTTTTCTCATTGGCTAAGTGTCCCTAGTCATGGCTGTTGTGAAGGAAAGTAGATGAAGAAAAGGAGAGGCAGCCTGGAGAATTATGCCACGTGGGGGATTATTAAGATCATCAGTGTCGTGAGGATAGAGAAAATGATGCTTGAAAATACCTCAGTACCCCTTGGAGTTCCCTGTCCTCTGTCTTTTCATGTGTCTGGGTATTTGTGTGTGTGTGTGTGTGTGTGTGTGTGTGTGTGTGGTTATAGCACTTTACAAGAGATCTACTGTTGTAAATCTTGAAGGGCACAATTCCATATTGCTAACTATAGAAACCATGTTGTAAAACTGATCCCTAAAATCTATTCATCTATCCTTTAATTATTTAGTAATTTATTTAGTACACATACACAGAGAACTTGCCTCAGACAGGGGACTGTGCTGTCTGCATTCTCAGAATCCAGCAGAAGCATACACATGAGTGAACAAGAGCAATTCGGAGCCAAGTCTTGAGTTGGGGTGTGTCCACAATGCTGGATCCCTAGAGAAAAGGGACCAGACTAACACAGATGAAAACAGTCTTCTAGCAGAAGAGTCAAGGTTTATTGAACTGAATGTTGAAAGCTATGAAGAAGCTGAATCTGCTAAGAAGATGGAGAAATAAGATCAGGCAGAAGGAGAACTCGTTTTCCAGCAGGTTCTTAGAGAAGTTTGAAGGTCATTTGACTGGAGGAAAGGTCACATGGAGTGAGTATATCAATGGAACAAGATTAAGGAAAGTCTTTCATGACAAGTAAGCTTGGAACTTCTTTTTTTTCTTTTTTTCCTGTAGCAAAACCACATGATTTATATTATTCGCTTTGAATCGATTCTTGAACAGAAGTCAGTTTGAGTCAGATCACTTAACTTTCTGAAAACCTTTAATGACTCCCATTTCACTCAAAATTAAGTCCAACTAACAATGGCTTATGGAACGCTGTGGCCTTCCCATTGGCTCCTCTCATCTTCTGGACTGCCCTCTCATTTACTCTAATTCAGCTCCGAGGTCCTTTCTCTGATGCTCCCCTAGCCTGGAAGTCTTGGTCCCCTAAATCCACACCACTGCTCACTCTCTATCCCTAGTCTTTTGCTTGAAGCATCATTCAGCTTTTGCAGACCACTCTACTTAATGGTGACTGGTATCTTTAGCATAGCAGCCCTTTCCCCCTCCTCAGCTTTACTTTTTATCATGGAACTTACTGCTATCACAGTATTGTACATGTTATTCATTTATAGTCCTCCATCAGAATCCATGGGAAAATTTCCCAGATCTGCTGTGGAAATCTGCAGCTTTCCAAACTCTGTAGATGGCCCTTCTCAACAATGGGTTCAACATCTGTGCATTCAAGCAGCCTAAGATGGTAAACATAGTATGTCCCTAGTGTGTAACTCACAAATAGAAGGCAGACTGTCTCTACTAATTTTCTGGCTCCTCTCTTTAAAATGTTAAGTTCCATAAGGCAGATACTCTCATCTGTTGTATTTATTCATGTAACATTGGCTTCTGTTTCAGTTCCGTTCAGTTCAGTTCAGTCACTCAGTTGTGTCTGACTCTGTGACCCCATGGAATGCAGCACCAGGCTTCCTTGTCCATCACCAACTCCCGGAGCTTGTTCCTGGTTACTGGTCAGTAAATATCTCTGGATGAATAAATGTCACTCTTCGATAAACCTTAGTGCATAAAAATAAATTTAAGGTTTTTTGGGGGTACTATTTTGTTCATAAAAATTTAATTTTTATATAAAACATAGAATAATTATTGCTACTCCTGCTTTCTTTTGATTTCCATTCGTATGCGATATCTTTTCTCAGCCCCTCAGTTTCATTCTGTCTGTATCCCTAGGCCTGAGGTGAAAGTGAAAGTGACTCAGTTGTGTCTGATTCTTTGCAACCCCATGGGCTATTCAGTCCATGGAATTCTCCAGGCCAGAACACTGGAGTAGGTAGCTGATCTCTTCTCCAGGGGATCTTCTCAACCCAGGGATCAAACCCAGGTCTCTTGCACTGAAGGCAGATTCTTTACCAGCTAAGCTACAACGAAAGCCCAAGAATACCAGAGTGGGTAGCCTACCCCTTCGCCAGTGGATCTTCCTGACTTAGGAATTGAACTGGGGTCTCCTGCATTGCAGGTGATTCTTTACCAACTGAGCTATCAGGAAAATCCATTAGGTCCAAGGTGGGTCTCTTATAAAGCAACTATCTTCCAATCAAAAAATAAAAATAAAAACAAACAAATAAACAAACATATTAATAGTATGAGGGTTTATTTCCCAATCATTTTTAAAAAGGCAGCTTGAAAATTGTAAGATACCTGACACCACTATATTTCCTACCATGTGGCTTTAACAAGCTGTTGACTCACTGGACTTAATTTTCCACATCTTTGGCATGAGGGAGATAGAGAGCCAAATTTGAAGGTCTTTTGCAGCTCTTATTTGCTGTGTGTTTCCTTTGTTAACTGACGAGCTGATCAAGTTCATCCTATCTCAGAATTCTATCACTGGATAGAAGGTATCATTTGATGATAATGGAGCCTTTGAGATTACTCATTGGGGTCCTTAAGTAAATGACTACAATTTTGCTACCTAAAGTAATAGAAAGCTGTAAAAGATATTTTAAAAATATAAAAATTGTAAGATGCCTTTCTTTTTGTACTTTTCACTTGCTATACTGTCTTATCGTGATACGATCAAGCTACTATTTGAAGAAGAAAACTATGTGACCAGGAGACTGGGTCATAAATCTTTCTCTTAGGCTTTACTCATTCTAAGACCTTGGTAAGAATCACACCCACTTTTGGCTTCACAGTATAGCAGCTATAGTACCATAATGCCTGGGAGGTCTTCTTTTTGGAGAGATAATAAGAGTTTGGGAAGCCTGAGAAGAACCAGAGAGAGACCCTAGAGAAATGAGGTCTAGAGGCTATGATTTTTGCTATAACTGATGGGAAGAGAAACCCCAATACTTCATTTTCCTTTGAACACAGTTGGAAACAAAAGTTCCAAAGAACAAGGTGCGGGGAAAATTTAAAAAAAAAAAAAAAGCTTTTTAAAACTTGATCTCAAATCTAGACCTCCCAGTAGAAAATTAACAGACTCTAGCATTTGCAAATCAGAGTAATAAATAACATTTATTCCATGAGCTTAAACAATGCACAAATTAAGCACAAAGGTAGAAAGCAGGTCAAGTTATCTGGGATTATGGATTTAGAATTTAAGTAACAGTTAACACCATTATATTTGCTTCCATCAGCAGGACAGTTTTTATTCATAGGTAATAACAGTAATAAAATTAACACCTGTTGCTCAAGTGAGTACTACTTTTGTGCCCAGATAATAAATATTTTACTTAGTTTAGTTTTGTTTACATAGTTTAGTTCAAATGCAAACAAATGTTTTCTGTAGTCAGATAGCAAATATTTTATTATTTGTAGGCAAATAAAGTCAGTCTTCATCACAAGTATCCAACTCTGCAGATTGTAGACATGTTAAAAAGTGAGTGTTCCAATACAAATATATATACAAAGAAAGCAGTGGCAAGATTTAGCCATGGGCTACAATTTATGACCTTCAGTTTAGTTCATTTGACAGCTATAACAACTCAGAAGTATTATTCTTAACCCTGGTCTATTGATTAGGAAAATAGTGCTCAACTAGGACCGGTAAATTGCCTGGGATATAGAAGGACTTGTGTTCTGGTATTTGTCAACTTGATCCCAATCTCTTGCTCTTTTCCATACAGTGCATTTTTTACTTATTTGCGGCCCATAAAGTTGTCCTTCCTGCTTTCTATGTTCCCTTTCACCCTAGGAACAATTGGCATTAGAAGTCACATTGGTTCCTTCAGTTTTTGTTCAACCCCAAGCTTCAGTGGGGAATATGTGCCCTCTGTTTCTCAAAGACAGGTGCTGCTCCAGTTCATAAAGATGTTTGCTGGTTCTGCCTTTTCCTCCTGTCTCTCTTGTTCTGCCTCTTGAAAACCTGGTTATAAGGGCCTTATTTAAATATCAAACTCAATTTGTCAAAGCTACCATCTTTCCTTGCATAGTTCTTAAAAGCAAGGGAGTAGGTTTGAAACCAAGGGTTTACACATTGACTACTACTCAACTCTGAAATTTCTTCTTGTTGAGAAAAAAAATGTATCATGTTGTAAAGTTAAATCTTCACCAAAGTGGGCAAAGGAATGATAGAAAAGGCAATATTTTGGGGGGGAATGGTGGCTCAGTGGTAAAGAATCCACCTGCCAGTACAGAAGATTCAAGAGACACGTGTTCAATCCCTTGGTCGGGAAGATACCCTGGAGTAGGAAATGGAAACCTACTCCAGTATTCTTGCCTGGAAGATTCCACAGACAGAGGCACCAGGACGGGCACAGCCCATGGGGTCACAAAGAGTCAGACATGACTGAGCACACACATATGCACACATGCTGAGATAGGCTATTGAAATTCACCAACTTAGCAGTTTTCACCTGAGTTGCATGGACTTCAATATGTCACTTGATGTTAGTACAATGGAATATAAACATAATTGAAAGCAATGACCTTTTCAGGCTCCCAGAGTTAACTTGCACACAATGATAGCGATATCACTGACATCATAGATTCTGATAGAGATACAAATTAAAGTGCAACTTCACAGTCCCCCTGCTTTCCAACTCATTGTTGCTATTCAGATGCTCAGTCATGTCAGACTCTGTGTGACTCCATGGACTGCAGCACTCCAGATTTCTCTGTCCTTCATCATCTCCCGGAACTTGCTCAAACTCATATCCATTGAGCCGGTGATGCCATCCAGCCACCTCATCTTCTGTCATCCCCCTTTCCTCTGGCCTTCTATCTTTTCCAGCATCAGCGTCTTTTCTAATGAGTCGGATCTTCACATCAGGTGACCAAAGTATCGGAGCTTCAGCTTCAGCATCAGTCCTCCCAATAAATATTCAGGATTGATTGATTTCATTTAGGACTGACTGGTCCTATCTCCTTGCCATCCAAGAGACTCTCAAGAGTCTTCTCCAACACCAACATTCAAAAACATCAATTCTTCGTACTCAGCTTTCCACCTCTCATGTCCATACAAGACTACTGGTAAAACTATAGCTTTGACTAGACAGACCTTTGTTGGAAAAGTAATGTCTCTGCTTTTGAATATTCTGTCTAGGTTTGTCATAAGTTTTCTTCCAAGGAGCAAGCATCTTTTAATTTCATGGCTGCAGTCAATAATTGGAGTGATCTTGAAGCCCAAGAACATTAAGTCTGTCACTGTTTTGATTGTTTCCCCATCCATTTGCCATGAAGTGATGGGACAGGAGGCCATGATCTTCATTTTTGAATGTTCAATTTTAAGCCAGCATTTTAACTCTCCTCTTTCACCTTGATCAAGAGGCTCTTTAGTTCCTCTTTAATTTCCGCCATAAGGATTCTGTGATCTCCATATCTGAGGTTATTGCTATCTCTCCCAGCAATCTTGTATCCTAATACCTATCTACATTGCCCTTCTCCAGGTCATCACGATCTCTTCCACATCAAGAACAAGAAAGCTACCCCCACCTAGAGCTCTTCATTAGGTCTAGTTTCCAGTATGATAAGGAAAAATCTCCCCAACAGGAGATGAGAATAATGAGAAGGACACCTTACTTTCTTGGAAGATGTGTTTCCAACTTAAAGGAAAATAGCATTCTCCCTCCTACAAACCCAGTGGCATATAATATAGTATTCATAACATATTATTGCCATAATCAGATATAAGTAACAACTGTTCCCTCAGAGAATATCAAGGTCTCTTGTCAACTTGCATGAATAAAACAACCTTCTGAAAAACTACAAAAAACACTCACATCAGGTACTGCCTTAAATAGAAGAGCAATTTTCTAAAAGTAATCCCAGAGAATTACATTAATATGCAAGCTTTACCTCACCCAACTTTAACATCCTGTTTTCTTTAAAACCAGGCAATCAGAGCATATTCTCAGGTTGGTGGCTGGCACTAATACAAAATAAGCAAATCCACAGTTCCATTGAGATTAATGTGTTTATTTGCACAACTAAAGGTGTGTGGCCTAATGCCAACCCTCAGCTCAGAATACCACAGTATTTAATGTAATATATATATAAATGTTATTTTTAATGACAGCAGTTAAAAGAAAGCAAACATTTTGCTTCCCTCCCCACGAAAGATTCTTTTGTGAATTTGGGAACTAAATTGTTCCACTGTCTCTTCCCTCTTTACTGTTTTAGTTTCCTGGAACTGCCTTGAGCCTGTTTTTCCACTGGTAGTCAGAACTGCCCAGGCTTGGTGCTTCCTGGAGTGTGTAAAGTTTCAGCTTTGCAGGAGGCTTAGAGTGTTGGCTCAAGTAATGTGACTACATACACAAGAGCTTGCTTTTTAAGGCCGGTTAATGTGAAATGCTTTATAAAGAACGTCATTAACAGCATCTAACAAGGGACCTTTCCTTCACCATCTGGAGAAAATGTCCTCCAGAGCACTCAGAGATTTTTTTTTTTTTTTTAATGAATTTTACATTCCTCTTGTATGTATCATCAGGTCCTTCAGATGTAGAGGGAAGAAAGAAGAAGCATGAGGCTATCCTAATTGAAATTTCAAATTACATAATATTGGAAGCTATACTGGGTAACAGCATGCTCTTTCCAATTACAAAGAGTTAATTTATGCTTTTTAATGAGGGAACTGACATTTGTTCTGTACCTACCATGTGTTCAGTGCTTTACATTTTGCATTTGTTGCTTTTCACAGTCCCTGTAAAATACATACTGCTCCCCTCTCCATCATGATGAGAAATCGGAGAAGCTGATCAGAGAAGCTAAGTTAGTTGCCTACAGTCACATAATATTATGGTGGATAAAAGCAAAAATTCCATAATCAGAGCACTTGGGATCATATTTCACCTACATCACTTACTGATAAGACTAAATCGGTGTTAGAAGCTACACAATGGGGTTAATAGATGTTTCAACAAAAAAATATTGGTGCTATGAGAAGCAATTATAAAAATTAAAATGTGCATTAAGTCATTTAAAAATATTTCAATGGTATGCTGGGAAAAGTTTGATAAGTAAGGTACAAAGGAACTTAAAACCTAAAAGAAAAATATTTTGAAAAGTAAAACCCCAAAATAGGCAAAGTATATGATCAGTAAATGAAGCAATAACAATAACCAATAAATGTAATAATTTTAGCACGTTAGTCACTAAGGGGAACTTATAAATGAAATAAGAAAATATGTTAACATATTGGCAAATAATATTAATATATTAGTATTTAGCACTGGAGAAACAGGCACTTTTGTAAGTAAATGGAACAGAGCAACAGTGCAATTTTCTCAGAGGGTAGGTTTCTAATATTTTCTTACATAGTCATGCTACTGAGACATGTAATATATAAGCATTTATCTTAAATAATTGATCATATGGACTGAATTCCTGCTGCTAAGCTGCTAAGTCACTTCAGTCGTGTCCGACTCTGTGTGACCCCATAGATGGCAGCCCACCAGGCTCCCCTGTCCCTGGGATTCTCCAGGCAAGAACACTGGAGTGGGTTGTCATTTCCTTTTCCAATGCATGACAGTGGAAAGTGAAAGTGAAGTCGCTCAGTCGTGTCCAACCCTCTGCGACCCCACGGACTGCACCCTACCAGGCTCCTCCATCCATGGGATTTTCCAGGCAGGAGTACTTGAGTGGGGGACTGAATTGCAGCCCCCTCGAAATGCACAGGTTGAAGCACTAGCCATCAAATTAGTAGCATTTGGAAATGAGCCATTTAGAAGGTATTTATGTTTATATAAACTTACCTAGTAGAGGACAGAGGAGCCTGGCATGGGGTCACAAAGAGTTGAACATGATTTAGCTACTCAACAACAACAAAAGTTTATGATGGTAGGACCTTCCCCGTGGAATTTGTGTCCTTATAAGAAAAGGGAGAGCCATCACAGCTGTCCTGGATATCTGAGGAAGCAGTTAGAATGTGGCCATCTGTAAGGCAGGAGAAGGGTCCTCACCAGGAACTGAATCTGCCAGCACTTTGGTCGTGAACACCGCAGCCTCCAGAACTATGAGAAATAAATGTCTGTTGTCTAAAACACTCAATCTGTGGTTTAAAACAGCCTGAAATGATGAAAACAATTGGCTGAAAAAATTAAAAAAGGAGACACAGACATAAACAACAGACTTTTGGACTCAGTGGGAGAAGGCTAGGGTGGGATTGAAACATATACATTACCATATGTAAAATAGATGATCAGTGTGAGTTCTATTTCTTGAAGCAAGGCACCCAAAGCCAGTGCTGTGGGACAACCTAGAGGGATAGGGTGGGAGGGAGGTGGGAGTGGGCTTCAGGATGGAGGGGACATGTGTATACTTGTGGCCAATTCAAGTTGATGTACAGCAAAAATCATCACAATAATGTCAAGTAACTATTCTCCAAATTAAAATAATATATTAAAAAAACAAGAAATAAAAAGTCTGAAAACTTTTAAAGTGAAAATGGCAAAGTGACTTATTTACTTGACAAGTCCTTAATCAAACCTTCAGAATTCCTCTAAAAAATAAATTTTTACTATGAACAATTATACAT
>SJYA01005042.1:4717-28836 GCA_006410615.1 Neotragus moschatus
TTTTTTTTTTTTTAACCACTGAGCCACTGGGGAAACTCAGCTGGGCTCCTTGGAGCTTCTCAAATATTTCAAACTCTCTCCTGCTTCCACGCCTTTTCCCAAGCCATTCAGTCTTTGTGGGACTTGACCCCTTGTCTTCTAACCTGGCTTACTCCTGCTTCTCTCAAAGCTCATCAGCTCAGGGCTATTTCCTCCAAGACATATCTCTCACCAGCACCGCTAGGAGAGCAAGCTGGGCTGGGTGACCCTCCCACATATTTCCCAAGCATCCGCTTGCCTAACTATTATCACAGCACTTAAGAGGATGTTTTGAAGCCATCTATTTGCCTGACCCCCTTTCTCCACTAGATTGTGAGCTTCTTGAAGACAGGGACAGGCTATTCACACAGCATCTTCAGCCCCCAGAACAATACTAGGCACAAAGCCGGTCCCCCAGGAAGGCACCCAATGAAAAGCTGTTTCTAACATGGATGGCAGCCATTCTAAAAGTACAGAAAGATGCCCAAGAGTCCCTGAGAGCCACTCAGGGACTCCATGAGGTCAAGACTATCCTCACAGTAATACCCAGATGTTACCTGCCTTTGTCATGGCCTGGCATGTGTGCTAAGCGTGCAGAAGGGAGGTGGGCAAGAATGCTGTGCCTCAGCCCAAACCCTTGCTGCCACTGAGTGTGGAAAGCTGGGCTCACGGGAGAATGTCTTTAATGAAGCTGCATGATCAGATCAGTTCAGTCGCTTAGTTGTGTCCAACTCTTTGTGACCCCACGGTCGGCAGCACGCCAGGCCTCCCTGTCCATCGCCAACTCCCGGAGCTCATGCAAACTCATGTGCACTGAGTCGGTGACACCATCCAACCACCTCATCCTCTGTCGTCCCCTTTTCTCCTTCCACCTTCAGTCTTTCCCAGCATCAGGGTCTTTTCCAATGAGCCAGTTCTTCGCATCAGGTGGCCAAAGTACTGGAGTTTCAGCTTCAGCGTCAGTCCTTTCAATGAATATTTAGGACTGATTTCCTTTAGGATGGACTGGTTGGATCTCCAATATCCTAACATTATTGTTAAAGCACACCCTGGAGAACACGCCTCTTTCCTCTGTGTGAGGAGTAGAAAGCACAGGGTTGGGGGGGGGTGGTCCCTTAGCTGCCCAAGGCTGTCTCAGGGCTGAGCAGCCCTGTGAGCTCTGACTCCGGAAGCATCATTTTCACCTGTGCGACTGACTGTATTATTCAGACGGGGAGCTCTGCAACCATTCTCTCAAAAGTGAATGAAGTGAGCCTGTCCCATCAAGAAAAGCAATCGACAGTGTTTGCTGCCAATGATAAAAACCTGAGCTCTTAATGAAAAAAACACAGAACGTTGGAAAACTTTTATCACCACTGTGAGCTGGAAAGCCTCCTAATAGTTTTTCGCTACTTGGTGGCAATATTAGCCCATGTGATTCTTCTAAATTGTATAATGAAATGTGTCGACATTTAGAAGATCTGTGTAACAGAGTCAATATTTTTTGAGTGACCAAAGCGTGACATCAGAAAATCACACGGGGTCCAAAGAGATGTTCAAAGGCCAGATGGACCAAAATGTTTGAGACCCTCTAACCTCCAGACTCAAACTAAGGACTCAGAGGAGAGAGACACACAGGCCCACACATTTCCATTGAATCTCCATCTTCTCCCGCCCCAGGAATCGGCCGTGTGCCCTAGCAGTTAGAGATAACACCTTGTACTTGCATCCAATGGGACTGCTGCAGCTTGAGCTTTTCTCATTTCAAAGGAAATGTGCACCTTTCGAAGGCGGGGAAAACTGAGACATGATGTGGCTCGGAAGGAGGCCCATGGACCAGGAGCCGCAAGAACTGTGCTCCAGCTGTCAACCAGGGGTCCCAGGTGTCACCGGGTGAGCTAAGCAAAGCATCCAACCTCCAAGAGGGCAGTGCCTTTATCTGCTGTGAGAGGAGCCCGTGTGTGCCTGCAGGGCCTCTGCATCGAGGGGAGACCTGCAGCTCAGCTCCTGGACCACAGGTGTCCCCAGGCAGGCATCAGGGATCACCCAACGGCATCTGATATCAGTACTAATCCTCCGAAAGGCAGGGGTGTCACAAGTCAAGGGTTACAGTCAGGCGAGGGAAGGGGCAGGGGCACCACAGGGTGGGACCATGGGCCCCAACATTTTTGGCACCAGAGACCAGTTCTGTGGAAGATGTTTCCACGGAAGGTGGTGGAGGGAGGTTCAGGGTGATTCAAGCACATTACATTTATTGTGCACTTGACTGCTATTATTATTGCATCAACTCCATCCAGGCATTAGATCCTGGAGGTTGGGGACCCCTGGGGTAGGGGACTGAAAGGTACAAATTATCAGGTATAATATAAGCTACAAGGATATATGGTATAGGGGAACATAGCTAATTTTTTTGCAATAACTATAAATGTAATATAACCTTTAAAAATTGTGACTCACTGTATGGTACACCTGTAACTTACATACTATTGTACAGTAACTATACTTCAATTAAAAAAAATTTTTAAAGTCAGTGGGGTGACATGGTATTGAGAAACAAAGTGGGAAAACCTAAAAGAGCACTCAGACGTGTGTGCTCTCAAGTCAGCAGGCATCTCTGGAAGGGCCAGCCGCACAGGAATCCCCACATTCTTCCTCCTGCCAGATTCCTGTCTCCTACGAGCCACCTTTCACCTCTAAGCAAACACAAAACGCTTACAAGCGTCTCCACCACAGAAGCCACGCCAGAGTCACTAACATGGTTTACCTTTTAAATCACAAAGAAGGGACTTCCCTGGCCGGCTCCATCCCTGCTCTGGGAAAATTCCACCTGCTGCAGGGCAACTGGGGCTTCGGGCGGTGCCAGCGGTAGAGAACCCGCCTGCCAATGCAGGAGATTTGAGAGACGAGGGTTCAGTCCCTGCGTGGGAGAGACCCCCTGGAGGAGGGCAAGGCAACCCAGTCCAGCATTCTTACCTGGAGACTCCCACGGACAGAGGAGCCTGGTGGGTCTCAGTCCATGGGGGTGCAAAGAGTTGGACACGACTGAAGCAACTTTGCACAGGTGCACACATGTGCCACAACTACAGAGCCTAAGCTCTAGAGCCCATGAGCCACAGCTACTGAGCCCACAAGCTACAACTACCAAAACCCTCGCACCTAGAGCCTGAGGTCGACAAGGGAAGAACCACCAGGAGAAGCCAGCATACCAGAGAGAGTGGCCCCTACTCGCTGCAACTAGAGAAAGCACTCCACCTGCCCCCTAGGCAGCAACAAAGACCCAGAGCAGCCAAAACACAAAATCACGAAGACGGGAAGAGCCATCAGAAACACTCCGAAGATCCTCTTCGTGCAAACCCAACAAAAAGCCACTCCAGGCTACTCTCCCAGCTGCGGCTCTGCTGCCCCACCAAATCCTCCTCCCCACCACCGAGTGCATTCACAGAGCTGCTGCTGCCTGGCTATGGAAATTAAATATCTATTCCATCCCATTTAAACACAAGCAAGAAGAAGCCACTGTTTGTAGGGAAAAAAAAATCCACATCATTTCACATTTTGCCTAAAATAAATCAAAGCTGTATCTCTCTGTCTGGTTTTAGTACCAGGTAAATGGTGGCCTTTTTTTTGGCGGGGGGTGGGGGTTGGGGCTGTTAGTTCTAAAAAGTCTTGTAGGTCTTCATAGAATTGTTCAACTTTAGCTTCTTCAGCGTTACTAGTTGGGGCATAGACTTGGATTACTGTGATATTGAGTGGTTTGCCTTGGAAACAAACAGAGATCATTCTGTCGTTTTTGAGATTGCATCCAAGTACTGCATTTCGGACTCTTCTGTTGACCATGGTGGCTACTCCATTTCTTCTGAAGGATTCCTGCCCACAGTAGTATATATAATGGTCATCTGAGTTAAANAAATTTGCCTGTTACTCCAGGTGTTTCTTGACTTCTTACTTTTGCATTCTAGTCCCCTATAATGAAAAGAAAATCTTTTTTGGGTGTTAGTTCTAAAAGATTTTGTAGGTCTTCATATAATTGTTCAACTTCAGCTTCTTTAGTGTCACTGATTGGGGCATAGACTTGGTTTACCGTTATATTGAATGGTTTGCCTTGGAAAGGAACAGGGATCATTCTGTCGTTTTTGAGATTGCATCCAAGTACTGCATTTTGGACTCTTTTGTTGAGCATGATGGCTACTTCATTTCTTCTGAGGGATTCCTCCCTACAGTAGTAGATATAATGGTCATCTGAGTTAAATTCACCCATTCCAGTCCATTTTAGTTCGCTGATTCCTACAATGTCGAGGTTCACTCTTGCCATCTCTTGTTTGATCACTTCCAATTTGCCTTGATTCATGGATCTGACATTCCAGGTTCCTATGCAATATTGCTCTTTACAGCATCGGACCTTGCTTCTATCACCAGTCACATCCACAGCTGGGTTTTGTTTTTGCTTTGGCTCCATCCCTTCATTCTTTCTGGAGTTAATTCTCCACTGATCTCCAGTAGCATACTGGGCACCTACTGAACTGGAGAGTTCCTCTTTCATTGTCCTATCATTTTGTCTTTTCATACTGTTCATGGGGTTCTTAAGGCAAGAATACTGAAGTGGTTTGTCATTCCCTTCTCCAGCCGACCACATTCTGTCAGACCTCTCCACCATGTCCCGCACATCCCTGCCGTAACTCCCCCAAATCTACACCTTGTGTAACACTTCATCAATGCATTGTGCTTCCTTTCTTCATAATCTTACACTATACTGCCTAGACCATGCCTAGAAAACTCTAAACACTTGAAACTCCAATTTGCATTTCCCAGTTATATTCTTTTTCTTATGCTTTAAATCCCAATAGATCAGATATTAGATCATACCATTTTCTCATAGTCTAATGAACCCTATTGGTTTTATGCATTTTTTTTTTTTTTTTACTGCAGATCCTGTGTTTCACCACTTCCATATTTGTTGGCATTATCTTGTTACCTCTTCTTCTTTAGTCTTCTACTCAGACTATAGGTCAAGTAAACCATCTTTTTGCTCTAAATCATTTATCCTTATACCTTTATTTTACCTATCCTGCAATGCGGCTGTATCAGCCCTAATTTATTTTTTGCCATCAGCCTTTCCTGAGAATTCTCTCTCACTCTAGTTTGATCATCCACAAATTCCCTTCAAATTTCTTTCACTCAATGTCAAATTCATTGTTTAAGCAGAAAGGCTTTGCATACTATTATCTCAAGAAAATATAATCAACAAAGCATATTCTCAAACTACCTCAAATTTAATAATAATCTCCATTCTTTTTCATCTCAGGAAACAAATATCACATCTCTTAACCAATACCAATTTGACCAACAATACTCTTGCTTCTCCTATAAGCTCATATCTACACAAATGTGTTGCTAACTACCCATCTCTCCTTCTATACCAATAATTTATCTATCCCTCCAAAACTTAAACACTTAAAACAACACACTTTTATTGTCTTGATTTTTATGGGTTAGTGTGACTTGACTAGGTGCCTCTTGCTCAGAGTATCTTGTGATGTTGTGGTGGAATGGCAATGGTTACCTTCAGGCTGAATTGAGTGAAGACTGGCCTCCAAGCTCACTCTGTTTCTGAGTTGTTGGCTCTGTTCTCAGAGCTCTTTTTCCTTTCTCATAAAAAGATGCATTTTAAGTGTGTGTGTAGTTTTCCCAGTCTACTTTCTGAATATAGGCATGTTTGGGGTCCCAAATACCCCTTTTTCAGTTTAATTGGGTGGTGATGTTTCTGTATATAAATAAGATTTAAAGCACTGATCTTTTATAAATCTTGGGGTTCACTCTAATAGACAAATCTCTTAGATAGAAGTCTATCTCTACTTTGATTCCTGTTGAGAAGGCCAAAGGGCAACCCCCTTAGACTTCATAAAGACCTTATTGTTTGATTGAGAGGGTCTTTGTAGCACATCCTTCATCTCTTTAAAGGGCCTTTTATGTGACTGAACAGTACTCTGAGGCACCACCTTTGATCTCTCTGAAATCCTAATAAAGTATTTCACAGTCACCCCTCTAGCTTCACCTTAATACAAAATGTGCCTGGTAGTGCCCTGGATTTGATCTTTTCTGGAGTCTTTTTCTTTCTTTCTTTCTTTCTTTTTTGATTTTAGTTTTAGCACTTTCCCCCCAAAATATTGAGATTGCACTTCTTTTTTTTGAGTAGTCTTCCCTCAACTTATTTCTTTCCTTTCACAGTTTACCCTAAATAATAAGAATAAACCAAACAGCACCTACCATGCTGGGCTTTGAAATCTCCTCATTTGTCTAGATCATTAGGCACATACTCTGCTTTCTGCATGAGTGCAAATGAGTGTTTATTAGATTTCTCCCACTGTATAACAATAATTGCCTTTTCTTTGGTTTTCAGAAATATTTTCTTTACTCATCCACAGGCTCATCAATGTCCTAAATTCTATGAACGTTGTGTTTTATTCCTTTTGAGTCTGCAAAAGCATTCCCTCAATATCCACTTCCTGGTTCCCATGCCACTTCTACATACAGGTTAAGGAAGTATCCTAATTCTAATACCAGAATCTATGTTACTTATATATGTTACTCTTTTAAACAAATAAACATTTGATACTTTGTGTCTCTTACTCTTTTAAACAAGCAAACATTTGATGCTTGTGTTTCTGTTGGTCAGGAATCTGGGTGAAGTTTAGCTCAGTAGTTGTCTCTGATATCTTAAGAGTCTGTAGTTAAGCCACTGGCTGGGGTTGCAAGTATCTTAAGAGCTCGTTCTCCTAGATTCTGCTTCCAAGTGCAATCATTTGACCAGCTGCTTATAAAATGGCATGTGTATGGCCATGAAGTGAAAAGCAGGAGAGCAAGGGAGAATCCTTAGAACAGAAGCCACAGTCTCTTTGTAATATGCTCTTGTAATTGACATCCCATTCTTTCAGCCATATTCTATTCATTAAAAGCCAGTCATTAAAGCCAGCTTACACTCAGGAGGAGGGCTTTAAAGAAAGGTGGGAATCTCTGGGAGCTGTTTCACAAATTGTCTACTGCACCCTAACCATGATCTTATTTTTCTCCTTAAAGACACAAAATAAGTTTCTGCTCACTTGCCAGTCACTCAGTCTGTCAGGGTATGTCTTCTGACTTTGTTATTTTGCTAGAAGTATGAACCAATAACTCTCTGTTTGCCAAATCCAGTGTTCATTTTTAAGACTATCTCTCAGTGAAAAGATTAATCTTATTAAGATTCTCTCCTTTCCCCTTGCAACAAATGATATGACATTATTCTAGTCTCAATTTCCTTTTAGACTCTTGCTTCTTAGCTTCCTTCATTGTCCCTTCTTCTAACTTATCTTCGAATGGTGATCATTGCCAAATGTATTTCTTTTTGCTGTGCATTTTCTTCAGGAAATTTTGATTTTTGCTCCATGTTTCTCTCTTCTGATGTTTCTCAAATTTGTATTTCCATCATATGCTCTCTACTGGTATGCATGTTTTTATTTCTGATTTCTGCCCCTACCTTGTGACTAATCTACACTGTATTATATAAGCAGCTCAGATTTAACCATGCTCTATATCATATAGTCAAAGCTATGGTTTTTCCAGTGGTCATATATGTATGTGAGAGTTGGACTATAAAGAAACCTGAACACCAAAGAATTGATGCTTTGAACTGTGGTGTTGGAGAAGACTCTTGAGAGTCCCTTGGACTGCAAGGAGATCCAACCAGTCCATCCTAAAGGAGATCAGTCCTGGGTGTTCATTGGAAGGACTGATGCTGAAGCTGAAATGCCAACACTTTGGCTACCTGATGTAAAGAGCTGACTCATTGGAAAAGACCCTGAGGCTGGGAAAGATTGAAGGCAGGAGGAGAAGGGGATGACAGAGGATGAGATGGTTGGATGGCATTACTGACTTGGGTTTGGGTAGACCCAGCAATTGATGATGGACAGGGAGGCCTGTAGTGCTGGACATGAGTTTGAGCAAACTTCAGGAGACAGTGAAGGAGAAGCAAGCTTGGTGTCCTGCAGTCCATGGAATTGCAAAGAGTTGAATATGACTTGACAACTGAACAACACAACATATCATATACATGATTTTGGATTACCTAGGAGACATGTTAAATATAGATTTTGATTTAATAGATACTGAGGAAGTCCAAATTTATGACTAACAAATTCTTGGTTTTGGTCCTTAGAATTCTCTTTGAAAAGCAAAATTCTAAATTATACTTATGTCTTATGCTCAGTAACAGCTTCTTCTTGTACTTCTTGTAATACTTGATTACTTAGTGAAAGCAACATTTGTCTTTATGTCCAACCTAATACTCAGGGGATTAAATCAGAGTTTTCTTTTACTCTTATGCCTTCTCTGATTTGTCACAAAATCATGTATATTTAATTTCTATATTTTAGTTGAATCTTCCCTCTAATCTCCATTCACAGCTATTAATTTATTACTGCCTGTAGTAAAACTTCATCTGCATTATTACAGAAAACTGCTGATCAAGCCTCTTGACTTTAAATATACCTTTCATCATGTTACAAAAATAATGTCCCTATATAATGTAAAGCTTACATGCTAAGCCACTTTAATAGCTTATTTTTTGACTATTCAGTTCAGTTGCTCAATCGTGTCCGACTCTTTGCAACCCCCATGGACTACAGCACTGCCAGGCCTCCTTGTCCATCACCAACTCCCAGAGTTTACTCAAACTCATGTCCACTGAGTTGGTAACGCCATCCAACCATCTCATCCTCTGTCATCCACTTCTCCTACTTCCTTCAATCTTTCTGAGCATCAATCAGGGTCTTTTCCAATGAGCTGGCTCTTTGCATCAGGTGGCCAGAGTATTGGAGTTTCAGCTTCAACATCACTCTTTCCAATGAATATAATAAGGACTTATTTCCTATAGGATGGACTGGCTGGATCTCTTTGCTGTCTAAGGGACTCTCAAGAGTCTTCTCCAACACCACAGGTCAAAATCATCAATTCTTTGGTGCTCAGCTTTCTTTCGGAGAAGGCAGTGGCACCCTACTCCAGTACTCTTGCCTGGAAACTCCCATGGATGGAGGAGCCTGATAGGCTGCCATCTAAGGGGTAACACAGAGTCGTACACGACTGAAGCAACTTAGCAGCAGCAGCAGCAGCTTTCTTTTTAGACCAACTCTCATAACGATACATGACTACTGGAAAAAAACATAGCCTTGATAAGATGGATCTTTGATGGCAAAGTAATATCTTTGCTTTTTAATGTGCTGTCTCGTTGATCAGAACTTTTCACCCAAGGAATAAGCATCTTTTAATTTCATGACTGCAGTCACCATCTGCAATGATTTTGGAGCCCCCCAAAACAAAGTCTGACACTGTTTCCCCTTCTATTTGCCATGAAGTGATGGGACTGGAGGCCATGATCTTAGTTTTCTGAATGTTGAGCTTTAAGCCAACTTTTGCATTCTCCTCTTTCACTTTCGTCAAGAGGCTCTTTAGTTCTTCTTCACTTTCTGCCATAATGGTGGTGTCATCTGCATATCTGAGGTTACTGATATTTCTCCTGGAAATCTTGATTCCAGCTTGTCCTTCCTCCAGTCCAGCATTTCTCATGGTGTACTCTGCATATAAGTTAAATAAGCAGGGTGACTATATACAGCCTTGACGCACTCTTTTTCCTATTTGGAACCAGTCTGTTGTTCCATGTCCAGTTCCAACTGTTGCTTCTTGACCTGCATACAGATTTCTCAAGAGGCAGGTCAAGTGGTCTGGTATTCCCATCTCTTTCAGAATTTTCCACAGTTTATTGTGATCCACAGAGTCAATGGTTTTGGCATAGTCAATAAAGCAGAAGTAGATGCTTTTCTGGAACTCTCTTATTTTTTCAATGATCTAGTGGATGTTGGCAATTTGATCTCTGGTTCCTCAGCCTTTTCTAAATCCAGATTGAACATCTGGAAGTTCACGCTTCATATATTGTTGAGCCTGACTTAGAGAATTTTGAGCATTACTTTACTAGCATGTGAGATGAGTGCCATTGTGCAGTTGTTTGAGCATTCTTTCACATTGCCTTTCTTAGGGATTGGAATGGAAACTGACCTTTTCCAGTCCTGTGGCCACTGCTGAGTTTTCCAAATTTCCTTGCATATTGAGTGCAGCTCTTTCACGCATCATCTTNAATTTTGAGCATTACTTTACTAGCATGTGAGATGAGTGCCATTGTGCAGTTGTTTGAGCATTCTTTCACATTGCCTTTCTTAGGGATTGGAATGGAAACTGACCTTTTCCAGTCCTGTGGCCACTGCTGAGTTTTCCAAATTTCCTTGCATATTGAGTGCAGCTCTTTCACGCATCATCTTTCAGGATTTGAAATAGGTCAACTGGAATTCCGTCACTTCCACTAGCTTTGTTTGTAGTGATGTTTCTTAAGGCCCACTTGACTTCACATTCCAGCATGTCTGGATCTAGGTGAGTGATCACACACCATCGTGACTTTCTGTGTAATGAAGATCTTTTTGTACAGCTCTTCTGTGTATTCTTGCCACCTCTTCGTAATATTTCCAGCTTCTGTTAGCTTCATAGCATTTCTGTTTTGCATCGAGCCCATCTTTCCATGAAATTTCCTTTGGTATCTCTAATTATCTTGAAATGATCTCTAGTGTTTTCCATTTGATTGTTTTCCTCTATTTATTTGCACTGATTATTATTATTATTTTCCCTCAAAATAAATTTCAAACTTGGAATAAAACATTTCATTTTATGCATTTTGACTGCTTCCCAAGTCATTCTTTCAAGAATTTTATTTGCCATAATCAGTCTTGCTTTTCAGATTTTTTCTACCTTATAGTGAGAGAATCAGTTCTTAGGCAGTGTGATCAGAAGTCTGGGGGTCCTGAGGAGAGAGTGTTCTGGCCTTTTTGAGGAGGAGATAGGGGTTTGAAATTCTCAAGGATGAGGAAAGAGCAACCTTTTTTTTTTTTTTTTTTTCTTTACATTGTCTAGCCTTAGTCACATGAAATGTTTTTTTCTTTAAGCCCAGAACTGTTGGCCACATAACCCAGTTTAAACTCTGTGCTAATTCAGAAAACTAAAATCATGTCATCTGATCCCATCACTTCATTGGAAACAGATGGGGAAACAGTGGAAACAGTGGCAGACTTTATTTTTGGGGGCTCAAAAATCACTGCAGATGGTGACTGTAGCCATGAAATTAAAAGACGCTTACTCCTTGGAAGGAAAGTTATGACAAACCTAGATAGCATATTGAAAAGCAGAGACATTACTTTGCCAACAAAAGTCCGTCTAGTCAAGCCTATAGTTTTTCCAGTGGTCATGTATGGATGTGAGAGTTGGACTGTGAAGAAAGCTGAGCACCAAAGAATTGATGCTTTTGGACTATGGTGTTGGAGAAGACTCTTCAGAGTCCCTTGGACTACAAGGAGATCCAACCAGTCCATCCTAAAGGAGATTAGCCCTGGGTGTTCTTTGGAAGGACTGATGCTAAAACTGAAACTCCAGTACTTTGGCCACCTCATGTGAAGAGTTGACTCATTGGAAAAGACCCTGCTGTTGGGAGGGATTGGGGGCAGAAGGAGAAGGGGACAACAGAGGATGAGATGGCTGGATGGCATCACTNGAGATCAGTCTTGGGTGTTCTTTGGAAGGAATGATGCTAAAGCTGAAACTCCAGTACTTTGGCCACCTTGTGTGAAGCGCTGACTCATTGGAAAAGACCTTGATACTGGGAGGGATTGGGGGCAGGAGGAAAAGAGGACAACAGAGGATGAGATGGCTGGATGCCATCATCAACTCGATGGACGTGAATTTGAGTGAACTCTGGGAGATGGTGATGGGAGGCCTGGTGTGCTGCGATTCATGGGGTCGCAAAGAGTCAAACACAACTGAGTGACCAAACTGAACTGAACTGAACAGAACTGAAACCTCATGGTAACTACAAATCAAAAATCTCCAGTGGACACACAGAGACAAACATAAAACTAAGGAAAATCATTAAACTGCAAGGGAAGAGACTAGAGGAACAAGAAAAGAACATAGAAAAACTGCAACAACAAAAAAATCCTAGAAAACAGTAATAAAATGACAGCAAGTACATGTCTATCAATTATTACTTTACATAAATAGACTAAATGCTCCAATCAGGACATGGGGTGGCTGAATGGATTAGAAAACATACCATCGATATCCCGCCTACAAGAGACTCACTTCAGATCTAAAGACACACACACTTGAAAGTAAAATGATGGAAAAAGATACTCCACACAAATGGAAATGAAAAGAAAACAGAGGTAACAATATTCATATCACACAAAATAGACTTTGAAACAAAGTTTATAACAAAGACAACGAAGGGCATCATATAATGCTAAAGAAGTCAAATCAAGAAGATATAACATTCATTAACATAAATGCCCCAGTACAATAGCACCTGAATATATAAAGCAAATATTAACAGATATGAAGGGAGAAACTGACAGGAATACAATAAATATAGAGAGCTTTCATAACCCTCTTACATAAATGAACAGGCAGAAAATCAATAAGGGATATATTAGTTGACACATTCGACCAAAAGGACTTAACAGGTATTAATATTTACAAATCATTCCATTAAAGAACAGCAGAAAACACATTCTTTTTCAAGTGCACATGGACACTGGGTCTCTAGGACAGGTCTTATGCTAAGCCATGAAAAATCTTCAATTCATTTAATAAGATTGAAATCATATCAACCTTGCATCTTTTCTGACTACAGTGCTATGAAACTAGAAATCAATTACAGGAAGGAAACTGGAAAATAAACAAACATGTGGAAACTAAACAATATATTACTAGAAATCCAATGGATCAACAAAGAGGAAATAAAAACATAGCTTGAGGTGAATGGAAAACAAACAAACAAACAAACACAACTTCCAAAATTTATGAGACACAGCAAAAGGAGTTCTTAGAGGGAAATTTATAGTAATTCAGGTCTAACTCAAAACACAAGAAATAGCTTAAATAACTTAACTATCCATCTAAAGGAACTAGAAAAAGAAGTACAAACAAAGCCCAAAGTCAACAAAAAGAAGGGAATAATAAAAATCAGAGAAGTAAATAAAATAGAGACCAAATTTTAAAAAATAGAAAAAGCCTGGTGAAATTAAGAGCTGTTGTTTAAGATAAACAAAGTTGATTAAGATGAGTCAGAAACTCATCAAGAAAATAAGAGAAAATCTAAATAAACAAACTTAGAAATAAAAAAGGAGAAATTACAACCAATATCACAGAGATACAATCATAAAAGAATACTATTAACAACTATACACCAGCATATTGGACAGCCTAGAAGAAATGGAAGAATGTCTAGAAACACACTTTTCTAAGACTGAATCAGGGAGAAACTAATTACTGAACACTGATTACTAGTAATGAAATCGAATCAATAATCAAAAACCTCCAACAAACCAAAGACCAGGACCACGCCAGAATTGGAGAGTTTCTACCAAACATTAAAAGATGAGTTGAAGTCTATCTTTCTTAAACTATACCAAAAATTGAAGAAGAGGGACTTCCAAACTCATTCTGTGAAGCCCTGATATCAAAACCAGACAAAGACACTATAAAAAAATTACAGGCCGATATTCCTGATGAGCATAATGAAAAAATCCTCCATAAAAATTAGGAAACCAAATTCAACAAATACAGAAAATAGATTTTTATTCATGATCAAATAAAATGTATTCCAGGGATGCAAGGATGGTTCAACATCTACAAATCAGTCAAGGTGTTACACCGCATTAACAAAAGGGAGAATAAAAAGTATACGACCATCTCAGGAGACACAGAAAAAAACATTTGACAGAATTCAACATTCATTTATGATAAGATCTCTTATCCTAGTTGGTAAAGAGGAAACATACTTCAACATAATAAAGGCCATATATGACAAGCCCACAGCTATCATACCAACAATGAAAAGCTGAAAACTTTTCCTCTAAGATCAGGAATAAGATAAGTATTCCCACTCTCATCATTTCTACTTAACATAGTATTGGGAGCCATGGAAGGGGGCAAAGTACATGAAGGGGAATCAGGAGTACAAACTATTAGGTATAAAAGAAAGGAGTTACAAGGATGTAATGTACAGCACTGGCAATACAGTCAATATTTTAATAATAACTTTATATGGAGTGTACTCTATAAAAACACTGAATTATGTTGCACATCTGGAATTAACAGAAGTATATACTTCAATTTTTAAAATACCTTTTAATGGCACTTAGATCTAGGATGTAGTCAAGATAGGGAGATATTAAAGTTCAGCGGTAACTAGAAACAGGGACTGGATGAAATGACCAGTAAGAGTGTGTCTAGGAGAAAAGAAAGAGATATACCAAAAAAGATCCAGGAAACTCTAACAAGTCAGAGAATAAAAAGGACACTGGGAAGGTTTGTTTAGAAAGATGAAAAATCAAGAGAAATTAGTGGCTTTTGCAGTGTGGCGATTCCTTAAAAAATTGCAAATAGAATTGCCTTATGACCCAGCAATCCCACTGCTGGGCATACACACTGAGGAAACCAGAATTGAAAGAGACACCTGTACCCCAATGTTCATCGCAGCACTATTTATAATAGCCAGGACATGGAAGCAACCTAGATGTCCATCAACAGATGAATGGATAAGAAAGCTGTGGTACATATACACAATGGAGTATTACTCAGCCATCAAAAAGAATACATTTGAATCAGTTCTAATGAGGTGGATGGAACTGGAGCCAATTATACAGAGTGAAGTGAGCCAGAAAGAAAAACACCAATACAGTATANTCCATCAACAGATGAATGGATAAGAAAGCTGTGGTACATATACACAATGGAGTATTACTCAGCCATCAAAAAGAATACATTTGAATCAGTTCTAATGAGGTGGATGGAACTGGAGCCAATTATACAGAGTGAAGTGAGCCAGAAAGAAAAACACCAATACAGTATATATGTATACAGTATATATACATATATATGGAATTTAGAAAGATGGTGGTGTTAAATATGTACGCGAGACAGCAAGAGAGACACAGATGTGTAGAACAGCCTTTTGGACTCTGTGGGAGAAGGAGAGGGTGAGAGGATTTGGGAATATGGCATTGTAACATGTATGATATCATAAGGGAAACGGATTGCCAGTCTAGGTTTGATGCAGAAGGCTTGGGACTGATTGGTGGGGATGATCTGGAGGGATAGTGTGGGGAGGGAGAGGGAAGGGAGGGGGCCCGGATTGGGAACTCAGGTACACTTATGGCTGATTTATGTCAATGTATGGCAAAATGAGTACAGTATTGTAAAGCAAAACAAACTAAAAAATAAAAATTAAAAATAAGGATTAGGCTACACTTAATAGATACTGAAAGCACATTATTTTTAAAAGAAATTTTTATCTTTATATTAAAAATACACAAAAGATAAAAAAAAGACATAAGGAGATATTATACACACACTGGTATTAAACAGCAATA
The DNA here is from genome assembly GCA_006410615.1 of Neotragus moschatus. Taxonomy (NCBI): domain Eukaryota; kingdom Metazoa; phylum Chordata; class Mammalia; order Artiodactyla; family Bovidae; genus Neotragus; species Neotragus moschatus. The sequence continues at coordinate 20,209 of SJYA01005042.1, forward strand.
AGCTGATAAAACGGGTACTAAACATTTTTAGGATAATGGAAATCAAATTTAAGTCTCAATGGTTTTTTATTCTCTAGAATTTAGTTTAAAAGTTAAAAAATCTCAATAGCACCAAATGTTGGAAAATAGCAGCTGGAACCATCATAGATTTTTGGTGAGAGTGTGGAAAAAAAAAAAAAAAAAGAAATTAGTGGCTTTTGAAGTAAAAGTGAGGCCAAGCATCCGGGGCATGGCTCACAAAGACACAAAGCAGTGCAACTAAGAACTGAAAAAAGATCCAACGCATTTAGCAACAACAGATCCTTTGTGTCTTCAACAAGGGTAGTTTCAGCGGAGTGACTTCAGTGGAGTATATATCGCAGTTAGCTAAGAAATTCAAGTGAAATAAAGACATAGGAACTAGAGTATAGACAACGATTTTTAAGAAATTTGATTGTGAAGGAAAAGAGACAGAGGATGAAAGGAGACAGACATGCTTTTCAGGATAGGAGAGACTGAAAACACTGATTGGAAAAGCCAGAAGCGAGGGAAACGTTGGCCATATGGGAAAGGAAAGTGAGTGGTCAAAGAGAATGTTCTTGATACAATGAAAGAGGACTGGTGCAGTCTGGGGATTGTTTATACTCAGTCCTCAACAAAATACATACAATAAATTGAGAGTAAACATTTAGAGAAATTTATAGCAATATGACATAATAATCTTATATCTCTGTAATATAGTAATATCTTTTTAATTGGAGCTTGCATTTTGTATGCCTTTTTTCTCCGAATAATTTATATTTATTGTATTTTACAAAAGTATCAATCACAACAGATTGCAAAATAAAAACACCAGCCCTGGTTCTTAACCACAATTGATTTGGGAAGTTTCAGAAAACAGGTAGAGTTTACAGAGAAGGAAAAGTATCTATTCCACTGCTACAGCAAAGAAAGAGGTAAGAATTGGGCTTATTCTTAAAAATTGGGCTTCTCAAAGTTAGTTTGAGGGATTATCATCCTTTTGGATGATAGTATGACACTATATGTGATCATTTAAAATAGATATGTCCTTGGACAAATAATCCAGATATATTTATCATAAGGATATAATTGAGTGTGTTCACTACAGCATTTTTATAATAGAGTGTTCAATATCTAAATTGGCACAGAAGGAGATGAGTAAGATAAATCATGGTATAATATACATGTTAGAAATGCTAATATATGTATATTCAACAACATGAAACATTTATACAGTGTATTACTTTTAAAAGGAGATAACAAAACAGTGTATATAAATTATTCAGTAGTGTAAGATTGGTGTCTGCATTCACTGAGATTCATTGAAAAGTGATTTTCAAAAATATCAAATTACTTATCTCTGCAAGATATAAGATTTTTGTTTATTACTGTTGTTTTTCATAAATTTTATATAAATTCTGCAATTATATACCATTTTATAATCAGGGGAAATGACAATAAAAACCATTCTCATTTTGGAGTAAACTGGGTGGTACATAGAAAACATGGCTTGGTTATGGGAATTTTAGTAAATAGACAGTGATAGCTTCCAGAGTTAGCCTCACAGCTGTTTTTACACCTTAAAACGGCTTCTCTTCATGCGTTATTCTAGCTTCATCTCATTATCATTCTATGTGTGCTCTGACGTGTGCTAAAAACATGAATTCTCCACTCTTTTTCAGGTAAATAAGATGTGGCCTTCACAAAACTTGCCATGCTAATCCTTCCATGATTCTGCCAGAATCTCTGATCCAAAGGGAAAAATATTACAAAATTATCTTCTAGTGCAGAAGTTCCTAAAGACCTTGATTATTTATCTCCGGAGTATTGTGATAGATCTGAAGTGTTTCATTGGTCTGCAGATCTCAGAAAACTGTTTTTCTACTCATGTCTTCTAGGCCTGATTGCTCTAAATTACAAAAGTAAGGGACCATATGAAGAAAGTGAAAACAGAAAAAAAAGCTATCTGCTGCATCTGTGTATCCTTTAATGTAAACTGATGACTAACAACAAGAGTTGTTGAGGGCAGATGTTTGAGGAGTTTGGAGGGCAGTGGATCAGGGTAGCTGTCGGAAGGAGGAGGAGAGGAGACCTAGAGCGCCAATTAGTTCTTAGCAGGTGTGTGTTCTGTAGACACTGGACTATGTACCAAATGCAGAATACTCACCATGACACATGTGTCAACCACACTGGTACCCAAGGGGGAGTTAAAATAAAGATGATACTTACCAATTATATGATACGTGACAGCGCCATTGCTGCCAGCATCCATATCAGAAGCCAAGAAGGTGTAGACAAGGCCTGGCTCTTGGTTTTCCAGAACCTCAATGTCATCCCTGGGGACAACGATCTCTGGAGCATGGTCATTTTCATCTCCCACTGTACAGAGAATCACTGTGGTCCCAGACAGAGCAGGGGCTCCCCCATCACGTACGAGTACTGACATGGAATAGAAGATGGCACAGATGGTGGCCATTAATTCACACCTAAAATATGCTGCCCCAACCAGACAGCCTCAGACCAACTTAACTGGGTAGCACTGGGTCAATAATGTTTTATTTAAAGACATCCTACTGAAATGTAAAACTTCACCCCTCAACTTTTGTTTGTTTAGCACAGACAAGGGATCACTAACCTCGAAGGGTGAGGACTTCCTGAACTTCTCTGTCAAGTGTGGTGGCCGTCACTACCTCCCCAGTGTCAGAATTTATCTGGAACAACCTGAATGAAGCACCTGGCATAATTTCAAACTGAAGCTTGGAATTAATTCCTAAAGGAAAACACAGGGAAAAATTTAACGATTATCCCTTTGAATGCATTCATCTGTTTCATTTTTTTCCTATGAATATGTTAAACCATAAATGAAAAAGGCAAGACATTTAACCTTCAAATTAAGGTAAAAAACAAAAGCCAACTCTTTTGGCTGTTAAAAAATAAAAGCTTCCAGGGCTGAAATGCCTGATTTTCAAGTCTTATGAGACTTCACCACAGTAAATGCTTCAGAATTTCTCCCTTCCATAAAAATTTTCTTATGAGTGTGCAACCCTCCAACATATTCCTAATTCCTTCTGCTAATACTAATTGTGATTTAATGACATCATTGGAAGCTTGCAGGGCAAATGACGATTTCTGTAGATGGATGTTTCTGTTTAGAGGCTGTGTCCAGTTCCTATACTCTGCTCATTTTCTAGCTCGGGAGGTGGGCACATGGAGTTACAGATGGACGTAGTTTTCCTCCATCTTGTTTCCTACTTAGTATTCAATCTATCTACAGTGAGAAATGTGGTACCATATTACTATGCAATCTGAAAATAATTCTTCCCATATCTCTGTGGTTTCATTTCTCCCCTGGGAAAAGTGTCAGGTCATTCCCATCTTTGGAATAAAGCTTTCTTATGCCAATAACTTGAACTTCTTTATTCCATGATATTGCAGCTTATTTGCACTTCACAAAAGTTCATTTCAATCATGTTCCTAAATTCTTTTCTTAACTAATGAGAATCTAGATTAGATATAGTATTTAACATATGTGGTTTACAATAAAAGATGAAATATTGTCCTTAACAAAAAAACTTCAATTACTCATTTCCATCATGTCTGACCTAGTTCAGCGCGAATTAGCCACCATGGTCTAGGAGAACTGAGTTCTGGAAAAAGTGGAATATGCTAGTTTTACACAAGAATAAATATACTTGGCTTCTTACTATGCCAGTTAAAAGTGAAAGGATATTTGGGATCACCTGCAGGCATTTTAATAACATTGAGAAAAAATATCTAATAATGTATGAACCTAATATTTGAAATGGTATAACCAGAGGTCACCAGACTATTTCAGTGTATCATTAGGCATTAAGCGTATTATTGCATTAATGATTATGTAATAATTAAGTGATTACTTTGATCTCATAGTGATAACGTAATCTTTTCTTCGGTCAAGACAAAATTTTTAAAAATTCCAAATTGTTAAAATTTGCTTTACCAGTTTCATCTTACATTATGAAAATGGGGACAATACTATGTTACATCTACTTTCTCTGTTCCTCAAATACTTGGTGAGCATAATTAAGTCCCAAGCACAGTGCTGTTTGCCAAAGAGACAGGTGGGGAATCAAAGAGGTATGGCCCTTGCTTTATGAAGATTCATGGAGAACAGCATCTTTTAATTTGGGGACCCTTAAAAAAATAAATCTACTCATTTATAATGTGATCTTATTACATATTACACACAAAATTATATATTACATATTGTATTATGTACTATACATTTAAAAATCCTGATACTTGTCAAACCTAGAAAATGTCTTCACATGTATAAAGATAAACACAAATTTTTATAGCTTCCCTTCCTCCCATTGGTCTAATTATTCTCTAATGTGCTTTACCATTGTATTCAATATGCCTTTGACTTCTTAGAAACTGTCACATTTTATTGTTCCTTTTTTGCTACATTGTTTTATCCCTAACATAATACTCTACTTACCTTCAATCCTCCTAGTATTTTATTAAGAATAAATGAGATCTTTATGTAAGTATAGTTTGCACATATATGTTTTCACACTACAAACTGTGCACCCTTCACAAATTAAACAATATGAAATAAATTGAAAGTATTGCACTTGTGTCTCTTTCAGAATTCAATTAATGCCTTGCTTCTTCCTCAGTCCAATTCAGTTCAGTTCATTCACTTAATCATGTCTGACTCTTTGCGACCCCACGGACTGCAGCACGCCAGGCTTCCATGTCCATAACTTCTGGAGCTTGTTCAAACTCATGTCCATTGAGTTGGTGATGCCAGGCAACCTCTCATTCTCTGTCATCCCTTTCTCCTCCTGCCTTCAATCTTTCCCAGCATCAGGGTCTCTTCTAATGAGCCAGTTCTTTGCATCAGGTGGCCAAAGTATTGGAATATTCAGGACTGATTTCCTGTAGGATGAAATGGTTTTATATTCTCATAGTCCAAGGGATTCTCAAGAGTATTCTCCAACACCACAGTTCAAAAGCATCAATTCTTCAGTGCTCAGCTTTATAGTCCAACTCTCACTTCCATACATGACTACTGGAAAAACCATAGCTTTGACTAGATGGACCTTTGTCAGCAAAGCAATGTCTCTGTTTTTTAATATGCTATCTCGGTTAGTCATACCTTTTCTTCCAAGGAACAAGCATCTTTTAATTTCATGGTTGCAGTCACCATCTGCAGTGATTTTGGAGCTCCAAAACAAAGTCACTCACTGTTTCCATTGTTTCCCCATCCATTTGCCATGAAGTGATGGGACCGGGTGCCATCTCTTCATTTTTGAATGTTGTTTTAAGCCAGCTTTTCCACTCTCCTCTTTCACTTTCATCAAGAAGCTCTTTTCGTTCTTCTTCACATTCTGCAATAAGGGTGGTGTCATCTGCATATCTGAGGTTATTGATATTTCTCCTGGCAATCTTTATTCCAGCTGATGCTTCATCCATCCAGGAAATTTGCATGATGTACTCTGCATAGAAGTTAAATAAACAGTGTGGCAATAGACAACCTTGACATACTCCTTTCTCAATTTGGAAACAGTCTGTTGTTCCACGTCTGGTTCTAGCTGTTGCTTCTTGACCTGCATACAGATTTCTCAGGAAGCAGGTCAGGTGGTCTGGTATTCCCATCTCTCTCAGAATTTTCCACAGTGTGCTGTGATACACACAGTCAAAGCCTTTGCCATAGTCAATAAAGCAGAAGTAGATGTTTTTCTGGAACTCTCTTGCTTTTACTATGATCCAATGGATGTTGGCAATTTGATCTCTGGTTCCTCTGCCTTTTCTAAATCCAGATTGAATATCTGGAAGTCCATGGTTCAAGTACTCTAGAAGTCTGGCTTGGCAAATTCTGAGCATTACTTTGTTAGCGTGTGAGGTGAGTGTAACTGTGTGGTCATTTGAACATTCTTTGGCATTCTATTTCTTTGGGATTGGACTGAAAACTGACCTTTTCCAGTCCTGTGACCACTGCTGAGTTTTCCAAATTTGCTGGCATATGGAGTGCAGCACTTTCACAGCATCATCTTTTAGGATTTGAAATAACTTAACTAGAACTCCATCACTTCCGCTTTGTTCATAGCGATGCTTCTTAAGGCCCACTTGACTTCACATTCCAGGATATCTGGCTCTGGGTGAGTGATCACACCATCGTGGTTATCTGGGTCATGACGATCTTTATTGTATAGTTCTTCTGTGTATTCTTGCCACATCTTCTTAATACCGTCTGCTTCTGTTAGGTCCGTACCATTTCTGTTTTCCTCTATTTCTTTGCACTGATCACTGAGGAAGGCTTTCTTATCTCTCCATGCTATTCTTTGGACCTCTGCATTCAAATGGCTATATCTTTCTGTTTCTCCTTTGCCTTTCACGTCTCTTCTTTTGTCAGCTATTTGTAAGGCCTCCTCGGACAATCATTTTGCCTTTTTGCATTTCTTCTTCTTGGGGATGGTGTTGATCCCTGCCTTCTGTACAATGTCACAAACCTCCATCCAACATTCTTCAGGGACTCTGGTTATCAGATCTGATATCTTGAATCTATGTGTCACTTCCATTGTATAATCATAAGGGGTTTGATTTAGCTCATACCTGAATGGTCTAGAGCTTTTCTGTATTTTCTTTAACTTAAGTCTGAATCTTGCAATAAGGAGTTGATGATCTGAGCCCACAGTTAGTTCCAGGTTTTGTTTTTGCTGACTGTATAGAGCTTCTCCATCTTTGGCTACAAAGAAAATAATCAATCTGATTTCGGTGTTGACCATCTGGTGATGTTCATGCGTACAGTCTTCTCTTGTGTTGTTGGAAGAGGGTGTTTGCTATGACCAGTGCTTTCTCTTGACAGAACTCCACTAGTTTTTTCTCTGCTTCCTTTTGCTTCTTCCTCCTGACAGAATAATCCTCCAGAACAAACACAGCATCATCAAATTTGAGAACCAAGGAAATAAACATCAAATGAGATTACTTGATCTAATTCCATAATCTTACTAAGAAAACTGGATATCTGAATCCGAAGATATTTAGGGATACACTTAAAACACACCTACTAAAATATGAGTGTTGTGTGTGTGTGTGTACACATATATATATCTGCTCTTAGAGCTCAAGACCTACAGTCTTTTGCTCTTTTACTTTCTCCCAGTCTTGGATACCCNACTAAGAAAACTGGATATCTGAATCCGAAGATATTTAGGGATACACTTAAAACACACCTACTAAAATATGAGTGTTGTGTGTGTGTGTGTACACATATATATATCTGCTCTTAGAGCTCAAGACCTACAGTCTTTTGCTCTTTTACTTTCTCCCAGTCTTGGATACCCTTCCTAAATTCATTTCTTTTCCTACCAAGTCCAGACCCATGAATTAACACTTTAGAAACCTTGAAAATTTCCTCAGGTCTTGTGACTTTTTCCAAAAGCATCCCAGCAAAACCTTAGTTCCGGGTCATGTCAACCATCTCTCTGGCCTTCTGGACTATCCAGCAGATAATTGGAGCTGGAGAAAACTTCACAAAAGCATAGACTGAGGCCACTGAAATACCACTGTCATCTGGCAATCCGTCTAATTCTCCTTGGTCACCCCTTTCCTATTCAGGTCTTCTCCCCAACCACCTGCTGGCTGACTCTCACAAACCACTTTCTTTCCTATTTCCCAGAGAAATGGAGGCATTGGGAAAAAGGCTCCCTCAGCTTCGTGCACTCTACTCAACTCCACCTCTTGCTTTCTGCCTCAATGGCAAAAAATAATGCTTCAAACACCCTCTTGAAGTTTTCCTGTCAGTTCTAATCTTTCTCATTTACATTTTCTCCTTAAATTATACTCTTCTCTAGCTTTAAGGGGCTTCCCTGGTGGCTCAGCGATAAAGACTCTGCCTACAAAATAGGAGACCTGGGTTTGATCTCTGGGTTGGGAAGATCCCTTGGAGGAGGGTATTGAACATACTCTAGTACTCTTTCCCAGAGAATCCCATGGATAGAGGAGCCCGGCAGGTTGCAATCCATAAGGTTGCACAGAGTCAGACACGATTGAAGTGACTAAGTAGCAGCAGAAGCTAACTAAGAAACAAGTTTTCTTCTCTTTATAACCAAGCTTCTTTAAAAAATTCTCTGCAGCTAGCTTGAAACCACTGCCATATATATAGTTTTTCTTTCTACAGTTATCAATAAGCTCTGGTTATAAAAATCTACTGATCATGTTTAACTGACTTATCTTCTCTGTATTTCAGATACTGCTGACTAATTAAAAAAAAACATGGAAAGGAAAGAACAGAGAGAGAGGAAGAAAGGAAGAGAAGGGGAAGGGGAAAGAGGAAGGAAGGAATTCATTCCACCTCTTTCCCAGTTCACTGGGTTCAGTTTCCATCCACATGCAGATGATACATATGTACTGAAGTCCAGTTATTTGATTCATTCATTCACTCATGCAACACACATTTATTTATAGAACATACATTTACCAAGTGCCAGGCACTGGAAAGATACCACCAAATTATCTTGAACCATCATTGAGTTATCTTGGTCCTCAGAATTCCTCTCATTTCAGTTCAGTTGCTCAGTTCAGTTCAGTTCAGTTGCTCAGTCGTGTCCGACTCTTTGTGACCCCATGAATTGCAGCACG
>SJYA01005043.1:0-18033 GCA_006410615.1 Neotragus moschatus
GACAGGGAGGCCTGGTGTGCTGCGATTCATGGGGTTGCAAAGAATTGGACACGACTGAGTGACTGAACTAACTAACCTTTAATTTGTGCATTCCGAAGCTAACGCTGGTTATCAGAATTGAATTGTAGGACACTTAGTTGGTGTCAGAGAATGAGTAACAAAAGACATTTCTGTCACTTGGGAAAGTTAAGGACTTTTGCCAGGAACTGGAGCCAAAGACAAGTATATATATGTATGTATTTTGAATTATACTGTAGTGTTGGTGTTACCTTGTTTTATCTTTCACGTTGTCGTTGGGATTCTTTACTTTGTCTCCAGGCTGTTTATTAAGATTCTACAAGGAAAACAGGCTTCAGGTTTTAATTTCTCTGCTTCATTTCCATGTCCTGATTTTTAAATTTTAAAAAATTTAGTTTTATTTAAGTAGATGCATAATTTGATGAGTTTTGACACATGTATGTACTCGTGAAGCCATCACTACATTCAAGATAATGAATATGTCACCCCCAAACCCTCTTTATGATTCAGTTAATTCCTTCCTCACCTCCCCCACTTTCCAGTTAAACTGATTTTCCTTTCTGTCATTACACTGGTTGGTTTGAGTTTTATAGAACATTTTTATGTATAAGTGGAATTATATAATGTTTCCTTTTTTATCTGACTTCTTTCTCCTAGCTTAATAACCCTGAGATTTATCCATATTTTTGGATGGACTAGCAATACTTTGTCCCTTTTATTATGAAATGCCGTGTATGTATTTTTAATATCACAAATTGTTTTCCATTTACCTGTTGCTGCATTGTACTGTTAATGGTTTTGGCTATTGCAAATTGGCTGTGAACATTTGCATGCAGTTTTTTATGTGGACATGCACTTTTGTGTTTCCTCCTAGTGCAATAGTGGATTCAAAAAATAGGTGTATGTTAACCTTTATAAGAAACAAATTCTTTGGATAACTGTTCACGGGTTTTTCCCAGTTTGTGGCTTGCCTTTTCTTTCTTTCTTTTTTTTTTTTTTTTTTTAAAATCAGTGTCTTTGAAGTTCAGAAGTTTTTTTTTTTTAATTTTGATGAAGCTGAGTTTATATCTTTTTCTTTTATGTTGGGTTAATCGCTCAGTCATGTCCAACTCTTTGTGACCCCGTGGACTGGAGACCTCCAGGCTCCTCTGTCTGTGGAATTCTCCAGGCAAGAATACTGGAGTGGGTTGCCATGCCCTTCTCCAGGGGATCTTCCCCACCCAGGGGTTGAACCCAGGTCTCCTGCATTACAGGCAGATTCTTTACCATTTGAGCTACCCAGGAAGCCCCGATTTTTCCTTTATATTTCATGCTTCTTGTGATACATTGTGGGAGTCTGAGTAGTATTCCTGAAGATGTCCATGTCCTAATTTCCAAAACCTGTGACAATATTATCTTAGGTGGCTAAAGGAACTTTTCTTATGTGATTAAGTTAAGGATCCTCAGTCACCCAGGTTGTTGTTCAGGTGCTCACTTACTCAGGTGGGCCTCGTATAATTACAGACTCCTTATAAGAGGGAGGTAAGACGGTGAGGGCTGAAGAAAGTTGGGAGACTGAAGGAGAGGTTAGAGTGGTACCCTCTGAAGATTGAGGAAAGGACCAGGAACAAGGAGTCAGGTAGCTTTCTGAAAGTTAATAAAGGCAAGGAAACAGACTCTCTTTTAGAGCCCTTAGGAGGAGCACCCCTGCTAACAGCTTGATATTTAGCCCAGTGAAACTGACCTCAAGATGATAAACTTCACTCTGTTATATACCCCCCAGATTTGTGGTAATGTGCTGTAGCAGACATGGGAAACTAATATAGAAGTGGGGGCGCTGCTGTAACCAATACCTAAGAATATAGAAGTGGCTTTGAAATTGTGGCGAGGAGAATTTTGTGGAGCATGATAGGAAAAGCCTAGATTGCCTTGAACGAACTGTTGACAGAAATATGGACATTAAAGATGCTGAAGATGAGGACTCAGAAGAAAGAAAAGAGTGGTAAAGAAAGCCTGTAGCTTCTTAAAGAAATACCTAAGTTGTCACAAAAAGAATTTTGGTGGAAATAGGAATGTTAATAATGCTGCTGGTGGGGGGTTTCAAAGGAAATGAATGTGTTATTGGAAACTGGAGGAAAGGAGATCCTTGTTAGATTGAAACAGAAGGCTTGCCTGAATTTTGCCCTGTAGTTACCTGGCTAACTCTGTTGTGTCTTATCGTAGTAGAGTGGCAGTCATGTGTGTGTAGATTTTGCTCTTTTATGTATTTGCATAAAGTACTTCAGCTTTAATTAAAGTGACAGATTATATTTTTATATAAATAAAATTTACATTTTAATAAAATATTAGTATTTTTCAGAGCAAACATTTTAGTAGAATATGCTTATTCTTGAAATGTCATTATTAAGTCTTTTTGCTGTTTCCCTGTGACTAAATGGATATGTAAAAATAACTTGCTGTAAAACCCTTAATTTCTGGATTTTCCTTATGACTTCAAGAAAACTTTTGAAAAACATATTTAACTAAACTTACTATTACAAAGTGAAAGTAAAAGTCACTCCATCATGTCCAACTCTTTGCAGCCCCATGGACTATACAGTCCATGGAATTCTGTAGACCAGAATGCTAGAGTGGGTTGTCATGCCCTCTTCCAGGGGATCTTCTCAACCCAGGGATCAAACCCAGGTCTCCCACATTGCAGGCAGATTCTTCACCAGCTGCCCCACAAGGGAAGTCCTGATGCTGGGAAAGATTGAAGGCAGGAGGAGAAGGGGGCGACAGAAGATGAGATGGTTGGATGGCATCACCAACTCGGTGAACATGAGTGAGCAGACTCTGGGAGCTGGTGATGAACAGGGAGGCCTGGCGTACTGGTCTGCGGAGTTGCAAGGGGTCGGTCACGACTGAGCGACTGAGCTGAACTATTATTATAAGACATACTTTGGTTTTACTCTATGTGCTCATTTATTATTAAAGAAAATAATTTAGAAAATGAAAGTGCATTGTTTGATAGAGTGATTTTAAATGGTAGCTTCTGTTAATGGTTGTTATTTATTAGTGTGATACAACTTACAAATATCTGTGCATTCAGTCTTCACTCTGTTCTTCCAAATTATTTTCTTCTGTAATCTAGGGGTTTTTGTTTCTGTTAGTTTTTTTTTTTTTTGGAAGGAGGATGTATAAAGCAATTATCAGTACTGTATTTTTAACCATTGCCAAGTTGAAACTCACTGTTTAAGTTTAAAACAAAAGTTAGTGCTATTTAAATGTAGAATTACTAAATATTATAGTTCCCTCTTGTGTCTTTTCAGAGCTACTGCACCATGTTAAATGTTTCAAATTAATTTCAGCAGTGTTTAAAAATTAGTGGAATTAGAATGTCTGCTACCTAAATCTCTTGTATTTCTGTTGAGTTTGGAATTTGGAATAGTCATTATCAAATATTATTTGTGGGAAATAGGAAAGATTGGAGGAGAAAGTAAATGACATAGCGAAGCAGCATAAGACTGTTTGAGAATATAGGAAAACTAAAGAGGTTTCTGCAAGTCAGTGGGATGAAAATAAGGAGTAGGGGAGTTGCTCTCAAGTCAAGAGATGTGTGAAACCTAGAACCACTTATCAAGAATAGTTCTTTCTGGATTCTGTTTAGATCACATTACCTAAAATAGACATTTTGAGGCAGTCTTGGAAATTTGAGTATTGATCAATATTAGTTAATACCTTGGAAATTTAATTTGATATATATGTGATATGGTGATTTTATGATTTTATAAGGCAGGGATAAAATTAAAGATATGTTTGTGTGGGAGGAGGGGAAGAGAGTGACATGTTGTCTGGAATTTACCTGATAAAAACAAAAAGAATAACAAATATAGCAAATATTCCTAAACCTTTCAAAGTATTTATATTTCTGGTAAGAAAAATGAGGCTTTTCTGACCATTTCATTCTTTTTTCCCCCCTCTTCTTATGAGTTACACCATCTCCTGTAGTAGATATGTGTAGTTGTTTTGCGTCTTCTCCTACTGAAATATGAGATTAATGAGGGTGGGGGGTGGTTTATCTGTTTTGTGCATTCCATTTTCTTCATTACCTACCCTGCCTAGCATATGGCTGGTGCTTAGTATATAGTTGAATAACTGAATGAACGAACGAGAACTAAAACTCTTGAATACTAGGGACATGGGATTTGGCCAAAGATAGACCTAAAGAGAACTTTTGACAGTTAATCTTATGGGGCTTAACAGGGGGAAATGTGTCCTAGTACATTAAAATTTAAGGTGATAAGCCGTCTCTTCCATGTTTGACTGTAAGGCCTTAATATATCAAATATCCAACATCTTCTCAGCAATAAAAGTTGCCATAAAGTAATTGTTACCTTACTGTGTAACATCAGTAAAATTGTTACCTTAGAATTAATTTCTCTAGTAAAGTAATTGCTATCTTACTGTAATTGTCTTTCATATAGTCTTTAAAGTTTCTCCTCCACCAGTCATCAATTTATTTATAACGTCTTGAGATGGACTGCTGTCCCTTGGTGTCTGCAGGATTTGTTTCAGACACCAAAGTTCACGGATGCTGAGTCCCTCACATAAATGGTGTAGTGCAGTCGGCCCTCTGTATCTGTGGGTTCTTCTTCTGTCCATGTGGAGGACTGACTGTGTTTTATGTGAAGGTTATGTATTTCTTCTCAGAAAAAAAAAATTATTTAAAACTAGTAATTTTATATGGGCAAGATGAATTTTAGAAACTGTTCTTATGGTTTCTTTTTGTGTTAAAATATATAATTGTACATTTTTCCTTTTTCTAATAACTGATTTTCTCCCTTTTTCTATGTATATGTGTTTCAGAATAGATTTTAATATCTTGTATGAGCATCGTAATGATCAGTTATCTACTATGTTTAAAAATATGTTTTCGTTTTTAATGTTACTATGAGACACAGGTGATAATAATTGTACTCAATAATTAAGATGACTTCAAGTTGAGTATTAAAAATGACAACAGTGAAAATTCAGAAACTTTTTATATTTGATATTCTAAAATGAGTGTTTTAAAAATGACTGCTTTTTAAAATTGCTGAAGTCATTTTTATAACCCCAAACTATAAGCTTTGACTGAAGGAAAGATGTGAGCAAGGAGTCTCAACTTTTTTGAATTCAGAACCACATTGCACTCTTAGAAATTATTTAGGACCCCAAAGAGCTTTGATTTATTTGGGTTATATTTCTCAATATTTATCCTATTAGAAAGTAAAACTGAGAAGTTTTAAAAGTACTGTATTAGTTCTTTAAATTCACTTAAAAATAATTGTTAATTGTTAATTGGCATGTTCATGGAATTTATACATTTTGAGGGAATAATCTATATTCTCTCCAAGCAAAAATAGTTAATAAGAAAGATGACATTGTTTTATGTTTCTGCAAATACATCTGGCTTAATGAAAGACAGTTGAAGTCTCTTATCTGCTTCTGCATTCAGTCTGTTAAAATATTACAAACCATGTAGTCTAAGGAAAACTTCCTATACTCATGAGAGATTGAGAGTGAAAGAAGCAAATAACATCATAGTATTATGAAAATAATTTTGATAGACCATGTGAGAGTTTCGAAGACCACTCCTAAGTCCATATTTTGAGAACTGCTGGAATAATTTCTCACTGGCTATATGTGGCAATACAGTCTTTTAAATGAAAGAAAAAAATTTAAGAATATGATAGGGTCAATTGAGTGTTTCTGTTCCATATGTTTTACTTTAGGGGAGCTATTGAAGTTAGCTGGTGCTTACTTATATATATATATATCAATATGTCTGGGCATTGAGGAAGTGTGCCCTGACTTGCAGGGTTGTTTGTAGATTTCATGTTATAGCGTACTATGTGGTAGAATGGTCACCTTATTTCTTAGAGAATTAGAAATTAATTCAGTGGTAATAGATAGTTAAAATTTTTAAAACAAGTTTTTGATATTCAGAGTTACTTACAATTAAGATGGAAAACGCAATTTTAAAATGCAATCAGTTTATTAAAAAGTAGTCATGATGCTCCGTGCCATTAGTGAGCAGATATTAATGTTGTTTCTACCTCTTGGTAAATAGAACTGTAGCCAAAGATAATTATTAACTTTTCCCCCCATAAATTGTGTTTCTTTTCTGACAGTTTGTAAAGCTTTCTCTTTGTTGGTTTGCCTTTTGCCTCCATCATTATGCAACCTGAGAATCAATAGTGCATTAAATTAGCTGACCTGGAAGGAAAAATAATAGATAATGAAAATAGCGCTTCTTGCTTACATTCTCTTTTAGTTATAAATAGTGTAAGATCCAGAGGGTATCGATGGGGAATGAGGGAAATGAAGCACTGCACATCAAGTTATTTCACAAGTAGTAATCTGTACTTTGCATCTTTTATTTCATGGTTTTGTTTAGAAACAACATTGATGCTGAGTAGTTAGTAAAATAACTTACTTTCATTAGCATCATTTGGTGGGAATTTTTATTGATGCTTGTCACACAATTTATTTAAAGTCTTTGTTAATTATAAAGCTAATGAAACACCTCAGTTTGTTATGGGCATGCTATATATTTGTTGATGATATAAATTGCATGAGGTTTTAACACTCAGTACATTGTTCTTACATTAGGATATGTATTAATTTTTTTTCATTACCTCTCTAAGCTTCCCAGTCTCACATGTTTGCTAGGAGGACTGCATTAACAGCAGTAAGACCTTTCTCCCCAGAGTGTCTGACATGCCTCTGAAAATGTGATAGAGCAGAGCTTTAGCTAGATTTTAGAAGTTCTTTTGTTAAGTCATTTAAGAAACTTAAACTGATAGTACTTCACATTTTCCATGTAACATGCTCTTTCGATGAATAGCTGTGTAGCAGCAGCACGGGAAAAGCAGGGTTCTTGGCAATCCCAGCTCAATTGCATCTGCAGATGAGGATTTAAAATTCTGTGCAGCAGACAGTACCTCCAGCAGGCGAGTAAAAGGTTACTGCATTATTTTCTTGTTTGTTTTCATAGCCTTTATCTACAAAAGGTTTTGTAAAGATGCAATGTGAAGTGCATGCCTCTTTTTCGACATTCTGATTTAAGTTTACATGAATTTTGAAAGGGCAGTGCAAGGTGAAGGAAGAGGCGATACCAGCTCTTTTTAGATTTAAACCAGAGAAGAAATTGAGAAATAAAGAACCTACAGAAAATAGGAAGTTTTCTAATGCTTTTTTTTTTAACATTAAAAAAAATTTTAAATACATTTTACAATTTTTAAGTACATTTTTAATACAAGATTTTTTTTTTTTAGTTCTTAGACTTCTTCCTCAAAAAGGATGCTGTTAACAAAGACTGATAATTGTGGGTCTATGAATGTTTATGAAGTTACATTTGTTTTGAAGTCTGATTGTTTGGGAAGAAACTATAAAGATTTTTTATTAATGTAACCCTCTCTTGTCCTGGAAATTATAATATGGATTATAATAACATGGTGTGTGTATATATATATATATCTTTATATGTTATTGGCAAAAGATCCTAGAGGATGGCTAACATACTTACTAGTGTTTATGTTTTCAGGGTGGTTTATGTTTTTTGAATCTTTTTAATGAGATGCAGATAAACAGGTAGGAGAAGATTTAGTATCAAAGCAACCAGGTTTTTAGGTATCTGTTATCAATACCTGTCTATAATAAAGTCACACACCCTTTCCTTCTCATTAACTCTTCTAACATTTATGATAGCAGGGGCCTCCTTGGATTCTCTTTCTTAGTTGTTCTGTCATTATCGACACGACTGTCTTTGATATAGTATTTTATTGCTCCATAATTCTCAAGTTTAATTGCAGTATTCAGAAGAAATTTTTTTACTTTGCCTATCAACCACCATCCTGCTCTCTTCAAGCCATATTCAAAGATTATTATTAGCTACTGTCTAAATTTTGTTTAAAAAATAGTTATGCCTATGTCTTTTTTCTTTTAGATTGAATAACAAGATTGAAAACAATCCTATAAATTAATCTACAATATAGAAGTAAAATCAGCTGTTATTCTTACTTTGAGCGTTTGGCAGGCTTCCTGGATCGTAGAGTCAGAAGGGTCAGCAGTTCTGATTGGTAAGTTAAAGAATCCGTCCAGTAATTTGCTCCCTGTTGTTTCTCAAAGCAATGCAGCAGCAGTTCTTTTCCAGATATTGAGCGGTTCTTGAACTGAGTGTGTGGGGACAAGCAAGGGTGGGGCTCATTCCTGTTGGTTGTTGAGACAGTGGGCATTTGCAGAGGGAACAGGTTGGATAGGCTGAGCCGGAGGAGTAGGCAAACAGATCTAAACTGATGGAAGACAGAAAGAGTGGTTAGTATAATTTGGGGGTATTTTATCTTGAGTTTGCTCCTTTATTAAGTACTTGGGCTTTAATATAAAACAGTTTGAAATATTAAAGCACCTTACCTTCTTTCTAAGGAGTAGCCGGGAGACTTCTGTTTTTAATATTGAGTTCTTCTTGACAATGAGTTTGTGGCTGGTATCTTCTGTAGGGAAGCTATTGTTTTATTCTTTTTTTTAACAGTGTTTCTTTCAGCCAGAGGGGCTGCAGAATGAGGCAGTTAGCCAGCTTTGAGTATACATGGGACATTACTAGTTCTGATTTTTTAAGTTAAATTCTTGTCTGATGAACAAGTCAATGTGTGGCTGTGGCTGCAGCGTTGTTTCTTCCTTAATGAAGAGGTTGAGCCGTTCGACCTGCTGCTCCGATCTGTTCTCTGGTAGCCATACATCAGACCAGTTGCAGAGATTATCCACCGAATGTCCTAGACAACCAAAGGTAACTACATAGATTTATTTCAAATAAAAATATGCAATTAAAATGGATGCCTTATAACTAGGACCAAATAATTAAAAATAAAAGATCAATTAAAGATGTTCTTCGCAGTTTTCTTGACCTTGCAGTAGCTATCCAATATCATTTTGTCATCATCAGATTGTGTAGCAATGGAAATGCACTGCAGTAATTGATTTTGTAATAGGATCAGGTGATTTACTAGCTGCACTGACAACCACTTGCTTGCTCGCGCTGAGCAGTGGAACACTCTAATGGATGTTGTGATTGCAGCCCGGAGTTGCTGTGAGACTGCTGGCCACTTAAAGCAGCAGCATGTCTTTTTGAAAGTGAATAGTGAGTTTTTCTTTTTTGTTTCCTTTGCTTTAAGTTTTGGGTGACCTCAGTGAATTTTATACTTAGTTTGAGTGCCCCCATGAAATTTTAGAGATTAGATGTTATTTCATCCATCAGTTCATCAAAAGTAGCCTTGAATATAATGAAATATAATCTCTGCTCCCTACTCCTAGTTGAGGGTCAACATATGTATCAACATACTTTGGTATTGATCATGAGAACACACTCTAAACTATAACAATTTATGTTAACCTGTGTCATCTAAGTGAAACAGGATATTCGTCAATATGTACATTTCATCAGTTTCGAACTCTAGCTATAATTGTAATAATGGCATTGTGGTAAGTCCTTGTACTGGGGCTTTGTCAGCGTTGTCTATTCTTTCCTGGTCTTTTGCTTTCTTAATGTTCTCATAGATTTAACAACATTTAGAAAATCTGAGTTGAACCAATTCTAAAGAGTGTTGATGGAAACATAGAAGCTATTTTAAAATAGTGTTTAAGAATATAAGTATTTAAAATCTGTTATCCACAATTATGAATTTTCAGTGATTATAGTTTAATCTTTATTTTCATCTTTTATGCATTTTAAACAATTGATTATAAATATAGAAGTATAAGACTAAAGCTTAAAATAGAACTAGTGTTCTGTAAAAGACTTTCAGAAACTGGCGCCTAAGATTTTGACGACTTTAAAGTTCTGCTTAGGGCTTTACATGAGGAAGGAAAATTATCTCCTCTCTCTACATTCCTCACCAACTCCTCTACCTGTCTAACTATCTAACATATGAAGTGTTTTATACAGAACTTGATATATATAAGTGCTGAGTTCTCTTTCCTTCCCTAATTTACATTATTTAACCATGTATTTGTTCTTGCCATGATAGAGATGCTATTTCTTTCAACCACATCTAAAACATTTACATTAATTAATCAATGTTAGTAATTTGCTATAGAAGAAATTGAGCATAAAATTGCCATTGTATATTAACAGTCAAACCTCTCTGGGAAGGCACCTTTTCTTTGTAATGTACTTAAATACATGCCCTTGAAAGATGAAAATATTTCCAGTATTACTCTGCACTTTATCCTAAATCCAGATACTTAAAAGTTTAATTATGAAAGATGGTAATATAATTTAAACACTAGAGTTTATAATCTATTATTCAATGGTAACAAGTTTATTGCCCCCTGCCCCCCAAAAAACCTCTATGAACACTGATAACATGAAGATAAGGACATGAATATCATATGAGATTTCATCAAAGATATGTGGAAATTTCATATGTATTGAAATGTTGAATGGTGGATTACCAACAGATTAATCACTGACAAGTTTCACTGAAGCAGTGTACATTAAAACTTTTTTTGCAGTGAGGTGAACAAATAGGAGGGAAGGAAGTCAATACCGAAAGTGCTGACTACTTTTTTAAAAGTAAGAAAGATTGGTTATAAAAGATAGGAGATAAGTGTGCTTTGTAATTCAACAGTATTTCATGTAAAATAAATAGGTAATTCAGTTGGTGAAGTTCTAACCCTAGTGGAACTGCCTTTTATTAGAGCTCTAGATCAAGCATTAAAAGACTTGGATTTAATCAGACTCCTGTCACTGATCTGCTTGATGACCTTAATCAATTTATACGCGAACATTTTTAAGGTTCCTTAAGCAAGCTTCTAAAATGTCCACTAAAAAGAAGTCAATTTACTCATTCCAGTGTGAGGTATTATAATACTTGACCTGGAAGCAAGTTGAAGTTAGGAGGAAGGGTGAAATTTCTTAATCAGGTTTAGGTGATATTGATGTTTTTCATGTTTTTTTGATGGCGGGGTGGGGTGGAGGGCATGAGGAGAGGTACATGCTTCTCTAAGAACACTTTTATCTTCTTGAAATTCAATATTCTGGATAATTACCCTCGTTTTTAAAAGAACATATTTGGGATTCATTTCTAGAGCTGCCAGTTTTTCTTATCCTATCAAAGGTAATGTTGTTAAAGAGTTTGTTTCAGTACCTAGCATATTTTTTATTCATCATTTTTATTTTAAAGGTAGCCTTTATGTTGCTATTTCTTTTTCCGTGTATGGCTTATCAGATAAGTTGAACACAGTCCTCTTTGTTGCCTGGGCAAAGTGATTTGTGGGTTGATTGAAATAGGTACATTTGAAGTGGTGATCCTATAATAATTATGACAGACATTTATGGAACCTTTAACTTGGAGCAGATGCTATGCTAAGCAGTCTTATGTTAACTATGTCATTATGAGATAGATATTTTTATTGTCATTTTTAAAGATGAGGAAACTGAGACTCAGGTTATGTAACTTACCTTAAATCACACAGCTAGAAAATAGTAGAATCAATGTTTAAACTTAAACCTACATGTTTTTGTTTTTGGTGATAATTAAAATACCATACTTTGATATGTTTTCAAAGTATTTGCACTTTGAGTTAAACAGGGACTGCAGAGATTAAGCCAGGTTTTTGTCTAAAGACATTATATGATTACTTAATATTTGTGTCTTGAATAAGAAGAAAGTGATGTATATTACCCTCTTATTCAGTTATTTGGAATATACTTTTCATTGTTGCAGTAATTATTCATTTAAAGCATTTGTGGTCAGTTTGCAGGAATGTTTCTCAGAGTGTGCTTCAGAGATCACTTGCATCTATGTCATTCAGGATGGTAGTTAAAAGCACAAGTACACATCAGACCCACTGAAAGAATCACTAAAATGGGGTCTAGGGATTTTAATTTTTAAAAAATCCGCTCAGGCGATTTGTGTGTATACCAAGTCTTGAGAACATTGGAAATGTGCTCCTATTTACTTTGTCTCTATGTATTGCCTGTCAGCTTTCCTTTCTCTAAAAGTTGGTTTGCAAACCATAGGTCGTTTGTAAAATCGTTTCTCAGAGTGTTAAAAACAGTTTTGAGATGGAATGAGCAATCTCATACACTAGTGGTGAAATATAAATTGGTAATGTAAATTTTCTGATGGTAGGCTTTTTAAGAACTTATTAAATTGTTCATGAACTTGATTCTTTAGTAAGCCTGCTTCTAGGAATTTACTTTAAGGAAATAAGTCAGAGACTTATTTAGGCACAAGGATATTCATAGCGGCATCATTTGTAATGGTGAAAAATTGGAAATAATTGAATTTCAAATATCAAGGAAATGGTTAAAAGTATTTATTACATCTGTTTGTTTGGGCTACTATCCAGCCTTAAAATGTCATATTTGGGAAGAATATTGAAGATGTAAAAAATAGTCATGATTTAATATAAAGTCTCAAAAAATATAAAATTATATTTATATGTCCATGCATATATAGTTCATATGATATTAAGTTGAACTGTATGAAACTGCCATTTTTGTAGATCTGTTGGTTTAATATCAGCATTTTCATGGAGTTTAACCTACCATGACATCAATTTTGAAAATATGTATTTTTTACATATTGTAGTGAGTACAACTGGAAGCAAATACAGCAAATTTATAAAGTGATTATCTCTGGATGATGAGATTATAGATAATTTAAAATATTTCTTTACATGCCTCAATTTTAAAAATTTTCTACTAGGTCTTGACCTTTATATAAAGTAAGGCAAAACACGTTTTGTCTTTACTGGTAACAAGTCGAATAAAATTATGAATATAGCTTAACATTGCTACACCTTTGAAATGTAGGTCCAGAAGGGCATTCAGTTCTGTTTAAAACAAATTAAAAATTCTGATCCTAGATGTAGCCTTCTTTGTCAGTTCTCTCTACCTAACTCCCTTTTTCTTAAGAAAAAGTAAACATGGGAAAAATATTTTCATGGTTTATTTATCTGTACTCACAGCTTGGCCAGGTAGTTTAACGTTGTGGAATTCCTGGCAGTTCTTGAAGTCATTAACTGGCCTCTGCTTGTCCTCTAGTACAGGTTTCCTCCTTTAGGTCACCATATATTGCTGAGGCTCTCTCTGTGAAAAGGCCTGTCCCTAATGGCTTTAAAACATTACTGTGCTGGAGAAAATTCTTTCTGGACCA
Source organism: Neotragus moschatus (assembly GCA_006410615.1). Lineage (NCBI taxonomy): Eukaryota > Metazoa > Chordata > Mammalia > Artiodactyla > Bovidae > Neotragus > Neotragus moschatus. The sequence goes on from SJYA01005043.1 coordinate 13,182, forward strand.
ATGTGACTTTCACATTATACTGACCTCATCCCTTAATGATAAATGAATGAACTAATTCTCAACTACAAAAACATGTTTTGTAGAAAAATAGACAGTAGTCTCTAGGTGTTTCATTGCTTTGTCATCAATCATGTATTGAAATGTATTTTTGTACATTCAAGTTTATATTTGTATATTACCATGTACGGTAAAGGAAAGGGGCTTTGAGGTTAGGCTAGCTTGTTAAATTAAGTCAAATTTGGGTGACTGAGTTTTGGTTATGTGAGGATATTACTAATTAATCTGATAGGATATTTTTGAAGATTGAGAGAATTCACATAAAACATCTAGCATGGTGACCGGCATAAAGCAATAACAAATGTTATGTCCTTTTCTAATGATGCAGCATGAGACTGCAAAGACTTCTGAGGCTACCTCCGTAGCAAAAGTCAGATTCATTGACTACTGTAATTCCCATTCTTAATTCCTATCCTGTCTATCGTAATTCTTCTACAAGTATTATATACATACTTGTGAGTGCACTCATACATAAAGATCCTCCTACTGATTTAAGGCTTATTCTTCCCTTAATTGATTAATATCTTATTTGTTTCAAACCTTTTCTAGTCAGATATTGATGCTAATAATGGTAAAAGATTGGTAGGGAAGCTCTTTACTTGATGTAAGTTCATATTCTAATTAGACTAGTGATGCTTTCAAGTGAAGGATGCTGTGCTTAAGCCTCATGTCAGCAGTTTTATTCATGCCTGTTTGCACTTTTCCAGCAGACTGTAAACTGTTTCCCTAGCTACACAGTGAGAGGCATTGGCTACTTTTTGAAAGTAAGGCATGGCTTACTTTTTAAAAAACCATGGCATCTTCCCCTAGTCAAAAGAAAATATACCACATTGCTTGTTTTATGCTACTGCGTTATGTTAATCATATGAGTTTTCCTTGGGAGTAATTTATAAGTGAATATGAAGTTAATTCTATTAATATGAAAATAACTCCTTTTCTGTTCCCTTTCTATTTGTTTTTCAGTAAAATTTCTATTCTTTAATATGGTCATTACTCTTCCATTTATAGATAAAAATACAGTTGCAAAGATTATTTTCTTTCCCCAAGCTTTCTGCCTTTTAGTGTAAAAAGGAAAGAATATCTTCAATATTTCTGTAACTGAGAAACTTTACCTGAAGTTGCTTACCTCACAATACCATTTGCAGTAATGTTAGAGAATATACATGCTGTATATTTTATGGAATATGTGCTATATGAGTTTGTAGTGGCCATTATTATGTTCTTTTATGTTTTGAAAATTAAGAATCAGAACTCATGGAATTTGATCTGAGAGTAAAAGGTATCTGACTTTCATTACTTTTTAAAATTGTTATTTATAATAAAATTATAATTCTATATATACATTTGCATGAAGTAAATAATTTTGAGGTCATGTTACATATTTTTGCTTAGAACCAATTTATATATTTGATCAAATCTAAGAAGCTTGAGGTTCACAATTATTTTAGCTATTAGAGAAGAAAAAATGCTACCATTTAAACTATGGCATGCTATCAATTTTTCAGAGAAACTAAGATATGAAAAAAATATGACATTTAGAATCTATGAAATGTTCAGGTGTGTGTGTTTTCAGATTTTAGGGCTCTTTTTTGGTGAGGAGCAAATTTTATGTTGCTGGTTATTGAGAGCCTGCACAATTCTCTATATATGTACAACTTCATCAATTCTTTGTGTTGATTTGTTTGCCCCCTTTGGTATTTATTGAATGTTTTTCATGTGCAGATGTGTGTCACTTCTCAGGTCACATAAAATTTGTTCCTCCTTGGACTTTCTATTATATACAAAGTACCTGCATGCTCAGTCATGTCTAACTTCCAGAGCATTAAAAAAATTAAGTAATTAAAAGGATTTCCCTGGTGACTCAGATAGTAAAGAATCTGCCTGCAGTGTGGGAGAAGGGCATATCTTTCATGCAAAGATGGTACAATAAAGGACAGAAATGGTCTGGACCTAACAGAAGCAGAAGATATTAAGAAGAGGTGGCAACAATACACAGAAGAACTGTACAAAAAAGTTCTTCACAACCCGGATAATTATGATGCTGTCATCACTCAGCTAGACCCAGTCCTGGAATGCAAAGTAAAGTGAGACTTAGGAAGCATCACTACGAACAAAGCTAGTGGAGGTGATGGAATTCCAGTTGAGCTGTTTCAAATCCTCAAAGATGATGCTGCGAAAGTGCTGCACTCAATATGCTAGCATATTTGGAAAACTCAGCAGTGGCCACAGGACTGGAAAAGGGTCAATTTTCATTCTAATCCCAAAGAAAGGCAATGCCAAAGAATGCTCAAACTACCGCACAATTGCATTCATCTCACACGTTAGCAAAGTAATGCCCCAAATTCTCCAAGCCAGGCTTCAGCAATACGTGAACCGTGAACTTCTAGATGTTCAAATTGGATTTAGAAAAGACAGAGGAACCAGAGATCAAGTTGTCAATATCTGTAGGATCATCAAAAAGGGACACAGTTCCAGAAAAACATCTATTTCTGCTTTATTGACTGTGCCAAAGATTGGACTGTGTGGATCACGACAAACTGTGGAAAATTCTTTGAGAGATGGAAATACCAGACCACCTGACCTGGCTCTTGAGAAATCTGCAGATCAGGAAACAACAGTTAGAACTGGACATGGAACAACAGACTGGTTCCAGATCAGGAAAGGAGTACATCAAGGCTGTATATTGTCACCCTGCTTATTTAACTTATATGCAGAGTACATCATGAGGAATGTTAGGCTGGATGAAGCACAAGCTGGAATCAAGATTGCCGGGAGAAATACCAATAACCTCAGATATGCAGATGACACCACCCTTATCAGTTCGATTCTGTCGCTCAGTCGTGTCTGACTCTGCGACCCTATGAACCACAGCACGCCAGGCCTCCTTGTTCATCATTAACTTCCAGAGTTTACCCAAACTCAAGTGGGTGATGGCATCCAACCATCTCATCCTCTGTCATTCCCTTCTCCTCAAGACTTCAGCCTTTCCCAGCACCAGGGTCTTTTCAAATGAGTCAGCTCTTTACATAAGGTGGCCAAAGTATTGGAGTTTCAGCTTCTACCTCACTCCTTCCAATGAACACCCAGGACTGATCTCCTTTAGGATGGACTGGTAGGATCTCCTTGCAGTCCAAGGGACTCTCAAAAGTCTTCTTCAACACCAAGTTCAAAAGCATCAATTCTTCAGCACTCAGCATTCTTTATACTCTAACTCTCACATCCATATATGACCACTGGAAAAACCACAGCCTTGACTAGACCTTTGTTGACAAAGTAATGTCTCTGCTTTTTAATATGTTGTCTAGGTTGACCATAACTTTCCTTCCAAGTAGCAAGCGTCTTTTAATTTCATGGCTGCAGTTACCATCTGCAGTGATTGTGGAGTCCTAAAAAATAAAGTCAGCCACTATTTCCACTGTTTCCCCATCTACTTGACATGAAGTGATGGGACCGGATGCCATGATCTTTGTTTTCTGAATGTTGAGCTTTAAGGCAACTTTTTCACTCTCCTCTTTCACTTTCATCAAGAAGCTCTTTAGTTCTTCTTCGCTTTCTGCCATAAGGGTGTTGTCATCTGCATATTTGATGTTATTGATATTTCTCTTGGCAATCTTGACACCAGATTGTGCTTCATCCAGCCCAGAGTTTCTCATGATGTACTCTGCATGTAAGTTAACTAAGCAGAGTGACAATATACAGCTTTGACATACTCCTTTCCTGATTTGGAACCAGTCTGTTGTTCCATGTCCAGTTCTAACTGTTGCTTCCTGACTTGCATACAGGTTTCTCAAGAGGCAGGTCAGGTGGTCTGGTATTCCCATCTCTCAAAGAATTTTCCACAGTTTGTCATGATCCCACACAGTCAAATCTTTGGCATAGTCAATAAAGCAGAAATAGATGTTTTTCTGGAACTGTCTCCCTTTCTTGATGATCCAACAGATATTGACAACTTGATCTCTGGTTCCTCTGCCTTTTCTAAATCCAATTTGAACATCTGGAAGTTCATGGTTCATGTATTGCTAAAGCCTGGCTTGCAGAATTTTGAGCATTACTTTACTAGTGTGTGAGATGAGTGCAATTATGTTTTTAGTTTGAACATTCTTTGGCATTTCTTTGGGATTAGAATGAAAACTGACTCTTTTCCAGTCCTGTGGCCACTGCTGAGTTTTCCAAATATGCTAGCATATTGAGTGCGGCACTTTCACAGCATCATCTTTTAGGATTTGAAATAGCTCAACTGGAATTCCATCACCTCCACTAGCTTTATTCTTCGTGATACTTCCTAAGGCCCACTTGACTTTGTATTCCAGGATGTCTGGGTCTAGGTGAGTGATCACACCATTGTGATTATCTGGGTCATGAAGATCTATTTTATATAGTTCTTCTGTGTATTCTTGCCACCTCTTCTTAATATCTTCTGCTTCTGTTAGGGCCATACCATTTCTGTCCTTTATTGAGCCCGTCTTTGTATGAAATGTTCCCTTGGTATCTCTGATTTTCTTGAAGAGATCTCTAGTCTTTCCCATTCTATTGTTTTCCTCTATTTCTTTGCACTGTTCACTGAGGAAGGCTGTCTTATCTCTCCTTGCTATTCTTTGGAACTCTGCATTCAAATGGGTATATCTTTCCTTCTTTTTCACTTCTCTTCTTTTCACAGCTATTTGTAAGGCCTCCTAGACAGCCATTTTTCTTTTTTGCATTTCTTTTTCTTGGGGATGGTCTTGCTCCCTGCCTCCCGTACAATGTCAGAAACCTCCGTCCATAGTTCATCAGGCACTCTGTCTATCAGATCTAG
>SJYA01005045.1:7013-24751 GCA_006410615.1 Neotragus moschatus
CGCCCTCCCCCAGCTATCCCACAGTTTGGGTTGCTATCTCATGTTAGTTCCCTCAAATTGTCCTCAGGGCTTTCAGGCCCAGTCCTTTCCCTAAGCATTGCAGTCTGCATCTCTCTGTTCAGCTCCCACTTGGTGCTGGTGGATGTGATTGTCTGGGCTATTTCTCTGCTGGGAGTTGTGGTTAGGCACATAATCTGTGGATTTTTTTTTCCTTCCGGTTTTGTTGCCCTCTGAGATTCCAAAACTCCCCACAGACTCACCAGTGAAAGGGTTTCCTGGTGCTTGGAAACTTCTCCTCCTTCACGACTCCCTCCCCAGGACGGATCTCTATCCTTAAGTCTGTTGTCTCTCATTTTATATTTTATTGTTTGTCCTACCTCCTTTTGAAGAGAATGGGCTGCCTTTCTAGATGCCTGGTGTCCCCTGTGTTCAGAAGTTGTTTTGTGGAATTTGCTCAGTGTTCAAATGATCTTTCCATGAGTTTGTGAGGGAGAAAGTGGTCTCCCCATCCTATTCCTCTGCCATATTCTCTTACTGATCTTAGTTTTTGAATGTTGAGTTTTAAGTGAAGTTTTGGACTCTCCTCTTTCCTTTCATCAAGAGGCTCTTTAGTTCCTCTTCACTTTCTGCTATAAGGGTGGTGTCATCTGCATATCCTAGGTCATTGATATCTTTCCTGGAAATCTTGCTTCCAGCTTGTGTATCATCTTCCCTGGCATTTCTCATGATGTACTCTGTATATAATTTAAATAAGCAGAGTAACAGTAGACAACCTTAACACTCACTCCTTTCCCAGTTTTGAACTAGTTCATTGGTTCATATCCAGTTCTAACTGTTGTTTCTTGACCTGCATATCAGTTTCTCAGGAGGCAGATTAAGTGGTCTAGTATTCCCATCTCTTTAAGAATTTTCCACAGTTTTTTGTGATCCTCACAGTCAAAGGTTTTAACGTAGTCAATGAATCAGAAGTAGATGTTTTTATGGAATTTTCTTGCTTTTTCTATGATCCAACAAATGTTGGCAATTTGATCTCTGGTCCTCTCCATTTTCTAAAACCAGCTTGAACATCAGGAACTTCACGGTTCACATACTGATGAAGCCTAACTTGTAGAATTTTGAGCATTACTTTGCTAGTGTGTGAAATGAGTTCAATTGTGTGATAGTTTGAACTTTCTTTGGCATTGCCTCTCTAATTATACAGTAGTTTGAACATTATTTGGCTTTGCTTAATCCATATATGGGGCTTCCATAGTGGCTCAGAGGTTAAAGCGTCTGCCTCCAATGTGGGAGACCTGGGTTTGATCCCTGGGTCAGGAAGATCCCCTGGAGAAGGAAATGGTAACCTACTCCAGTATTCTTGCCTGGAGAATCCCATGGACGGAGAAGCCTGGTAGGCTACAATCCATGGGGTCACAAGAATCGGACACAACTGAGCGACTTCATTTCACTTCACTTCAATGCATATATGTGTGTGTGTGTGTGTGTGTGTGTATGTATATATGTATGTATATATATATATATATATGCTTATGAACCCTCATTGGGTCAGTGATCCCTCAATGTGTCATTTACCCAGAGTCACCAATGCCAATGAAGTGAAAATGAATTCAGTATAGCAGAGCAGAAACCTTATTTCTGTTATCAAACAATGGAGGAGGGAGAACTAGTGCTTTATAGACACCTTCTCCCTGAAGGTAGAGGAGTAAGGGAATTTTAAGAGGTAGGAGGTAGATATGTCTTTATGGCTTGTCACCTACAAATTGGCAATTGCCATCTGCTTCTACAAATCATGTGCTTCTGCACTGCTGATTTTCAACACATCCTAAAAAGAGTTCAGGGTGGAGAGTAGAATGGAGGCATTCTGTGCTTGGGGGGAGGGGGAACTGGCAGAACAGGTCTTCAGATAATTAGATATTTTAGGAATGGATTTTGTAAGCCCAATTTTTATATATCTTCATGTCTAGAGAAGCACTAAAATCCTTCATGGTGACAACTTCTCATTATGAATAGTAGAAATCTTCAGCAAAAAAACTGTGCTTGGTTGCATGTATTCCCCCTTTGCCAAATCATAAATATACTGACCTTTCCCCCACCCAAACTCTTTGGAGCAGATCATTGGAGCTACATCTGAGATGCTGTTTCCTGGGCTGCAGTCCCCATTTTGCAAACACTCCTCCCTAATTTAACTCACAACTCTCATTTGTGCATTTTTTTTAAGTCGACAGTTTTAAGGTGATCATGAAGGGACTTAGAGTGGACTTCTTTCCTTTTCCTGAGCTCTACAAAGAACCAAAGCCTTGGTACCACCAGAGGCCCTTTATACCTGTCTGCCTCCTTGAAAAGTCCAGATGAATTTGGGTGCATTTCTCCAGGTTTTCAGATTTTTCATGTTTGTTGATAATCCTGAGTTTTATTTGAAGGTATATACCAGGCACCTGCACCCTCCCAAGTGAAAGATACTGAGGGGTGGTGGGTGGAGGTTGAAGAATAGCAGGTACTACTCACCCAGTGGAAAGATACCCAATGGAAAGATACTCTGTCGAAAGATGCTAGGAAATATCCATCCAGGTGAAGGATATGGGAGCAGAGGGTGGTTCTGGTTGAAATATACTAGGATTTTTTTGAGTTGTAGGAGACTCAGTGGCCTTTCCTGAGTGGTTAAAGAAGAGGCTGATCAGATACTTTCCCTCAGTTTGGCTGCCTTAATAGAATTTGTTGGGATAAAAGTGAAGATATATGAGAGTTTTGCTCCAAAGAAAAGAGATAAGACTCCTCAGGGCTGGTATGGCTTTCTCAGGTGACTGAGAAATTTACAGGAGTTGTGGAGGCCAAGTTCTCATACTGTGCAGTGGTCACATAAGGTATCCCACTCATTAATTGAAACACTTGCTTGTCCAAGAGTTGTGGATAAAAATTGTCCATTCACCAATTCAAGCATCAGCAGTGACCTTAGATCACTGAAGGGAGAAAGTTAGACATGTAAAAGGGCTGAGACGACTCTAGGGTGATTTCCAGAGGTGTTGAGCTCAGAAGCAGCACACTAGCCCACCACATAATTTCACTGCGAAATTTTATCCCTGAAAAATTCAATTTAAGATGGGAAATAGAGCCTCTCAAACACAGAAAGAAAGGGCATCAGAAACCCAACCTCTAACTGACACCACAGCCATGGTTATGTACAAACAAAACTTACACATGCAAGTAGCTACTTAATTGGAAAAACTATGCTAAAAGGATCTCAACATAAAATCACAAAACTGAGATTCTTCTTATATTCTAAAATTGATATTTTTTTGTGCAGTTAGAAAAAGCTGGACATAAGTTCAAACAGACTTAATGGAATGCTTACTTTGATAGCTATCTAGAAGTTTCTCTTGAAACTATTATCAGAAGAAAAGAGGTTGCTAGCACTCTGTCACTGATTCTGTCTTTCCCTCTGCTCCTCTAATGTATCTCCTTCAATCGGAATTAAATAGCCAGATGCTATCTCTTTTTCTCTTACAGTTCATCTGCCTCCTGCTGTTCCTTTATCCAGTGAAGGAAGATAAAAAAAAATCACAAGTGCTTATAGCCCTCTTAGAGAGAAACCTATTATATGAGGAGATGAACTGTCCTCGGTGTTTACATACATACCCAGAACGCTAGCAGAACTTAGAGCCTTTGCTAAGAAATTTCCACAACTAAGTAAGAATCCATTAGGATTTGCTAAGAAATTTGAGCTAATTATCTGATACTACAAGCTGGGGTTTTCAAATCTATATCGACTAATACAGCTGTTAGTTTCTGAAAGCACAGCAAGGGAATGGATAGAGAAAGCAGGATGGAAGTGCCTCTTAATGGATTTTGAATCACATAGTCGAGAGGCTCACACTGATTGCAAAGAGTTAGTTTATAAATTACTCGAACATATCCCAGTACTTTTTCAAAAAACTGTACACAATACAGATATTCAACAGTGCAAGCAAAGATTGAATAAATTAATTATGGACTATTAGATAAGTTTTGAAAGAAGAAAAAATGCACTGGAGTCATTCTCTAATCATTAAAAGGGATCCTTCACTTAACTCATCTTTTTGGAAGACTTAGATGAGGACTTGGCTACTCTAGTCAGAAGACAAATTAGGTTGGTCTGAGTAAAGCTCAACATTCAGAAAACGAAGATCATGGCATCTGGTCCCATCACTTCATGGCAAATAGATGGGGAAACAGTGGAAACAGTATCAGACTTTATTTTTTTTTGGGCTCCAAAATCACTGCAGATGGTGACTGCAGCCACGAAATTAAAAGATGCCTACTCCTTGGAAGAAAATATATGACCAACTAGATAGCATACTGAAAAGCAGAGACATTACTTTGCCAACAAAGGTCCATCTAGTTAAGACTATGGTTTTTCCAGTGGTCATATATGGATGTGAGAGTTGGACGGTGAAGAAAGCTGAGCGTCAAAAAATTGATGCTTTTGAACTGTGGTGTTGGAGAAGACTCATGAGAGTCCCTTGGACTGAAAGGAGATTCAACCAGTCCATTCTAAAGATCAGTCCCGGGTGTTCTTTGGAAGGAATGATGGTAAAGCTGAAATATCAGTAATTGGCCACCTCATGCAAAGAGTTGACTGATTGCAAAAGACTCTGATGCTGGAAAGGATTGAGGTCAGGAAGAGAAGGGGGTGACAGAGGATGAGATGCCTGGATGGCATCACTGACTTGATGGATGTGAGTCTGAGTGAACTCCGGGAGTTGGTGATCGACAGGGAGGCCTGGCGTGTTGCGATTCATGGGGTCACAAAGACACGACTGAGCGACTGAATTGAAATGACTGAGTTACACACAAATGCTCTTGTTACACTGTGTGACCAACTTTTCAAAACCATTAATGGAAGAAAAGGGGGTATCGCCAAAAATCATTAACTTGGTTAATTAAGTTAATTAAGAGCTAATTAATACCCAATTCCATTCAAAAGTTAACTGACTCCAAACAAGTTTAATTCCAAACCAATAGAGAAAGCTAGCTTGAAGGAAAAATAATTCTTCAGAATTATGACCCTGAGAGAATAATTCCTACTAGGAGAACCTGATTTTTACTCCATGTGCCTTGAGACCAGAGCACTCAGGATCACTTATATAGACATCTTTAATTCCTGAAATGGAAAAGAAAAAAAAAGAACAAACAGAAAATGAAACCTTCAAATTTTTTTCTTATTCCAACTGTTATTTACAATTAGTGATTTTTATTCAGTGATACCTGAGTTATGACTAAGCTTAGAAAATGAAGCTGGATTCCTTGTTGTCTGCGTATATGTATATTTCAGTACATATCTTTGTTTTTGGATAATATTACTGAGGTTAATTTGCGAATGAGCTCTATTTATTTGGCCTAAAGAAATGTAAGTCCATACAAATCAAACAATTCTAAATACAAGAGGAATTAAGCTAAATTAATTTCAGGTTCAAGTCACTGGGAAATATTTAGTATCAAATTTATATCTGGTATTAATATGCATACGTGGGAAATCTTTTATAACTCTGCATGGCATCCATTATCATCAGAAAGTTCACAGGGGAGAAATGCCATATAAAGGCAGTGACTATGGAACATCTTTTAATCAAATGTACCACCCCAGTAAAAGTCTTATGAGAGTGTGAATGTGGGAAACTGCCGGGGTCCAGCCCTAGTGGATCCAGGGAANTAGTATCAAATTTATATCTGGTATTAATATGCATACGTGGGAAATCTTTTATAACTCTGCATGGCATCCATTATCATCAGAAAGTTCACAGGGGAGAAATGCCATATAAAGGCAGTGACTATGGAACATCTTTTAATCAAATGTACCACCCCAGTAAAAGTCTTATGAGAGTGTGAATGTGGGAAACTGCCGGGGTCCAGCCCTAGTGGATCCAGGGAATTAGAAGTGAGGACAGCGTCGGTGAGGAAAAACTTATTTATTTAGAAATATAAGATTAGATTAGGAAATAATAGTATAGTGAGAAAATTTAGGTGGAGGAAAGAGGCTGAATAACTTGGTTTACGTGGAAAGCCAATAAAGTTCCAGACAGGAGTTTGCACCATCTACGTTAGGCCAATGAATATCTTGAATATCAGGGGGTGCCCCGTCTTGGGGTCCCCCTCGTGTGGATCTTAGAAGCTGGGACAAGTAAACAGACATGGTGAGCCTCCACGCCCCAGATGGGAATTCAGCCAGAAATTAGAGTAAAGAGACACGGGGGAAACCAGTCCAGCAACTGGCCCCAGCCCCTATTGTCTAGAAGGGCCTTATATACCTTTTTGGTTGTACATAGAGATCAATGGGTAATATAAAGTTATGCAGCATTAGCAGCCCAGACTCATCAAAACCAGGCTTCTCTCTCTGCATACCTAGTTGTATACACAAGTCTTAGGTGATTTACATCATCTTCTGGCTAAAAGGCCAATTAACATTTTATGGCCCTTTTCTGATAAGAGTTTGTCAACCAGAAGACTTATTTGTGTTAAAAGTGTTGTTCTTTCCAAAGTCTGGTGCCGTTCTCAGAAAAACTAAATAAAGTTATATTCTTACATAGCAAAGATACAGCAATTTATAACAAGTAAAAGGAGTACAGTGATTTATAACAAAAGAAAAGTAATTAACTCAAAAGTCTAGTGTTGCTAACATCAGAACCACTATATATCTTTTTCTACATCCCAATTACATTGATTAACATCCTCCTAGGTGCCTAAAAGATAAAGAATATGGAGGCTTGGCAGCAATCATTGAGTCAACAGTGAAATCCTGTCACCAATATGATTTTTAGCTCTTTAGAAAAGGATTTGTAACTTTAAGATGCTTTAAGTTTGTGCCCCTCGCAGTTGGGGCTGTAAGCAATTCACAAGCTGTAAAAGGTCCAGGGAACCTGTTAGGAAAGTTAGAGAGTTATCACAGGGGGTTGAGCTGAAACACTCGTTTCAAATGCAGAGGACTAAAGCCCGGAATTAACTTTTTCCAGAGAGTGTCAGAAGAATAAAAAAATACAATATAAGGCCAGCAGATTCTTATTTTTGGGGTACATGCTCAGGAAATACCAGGGGGAAACACTGAGACCCGAATCCCCTTGCCCATCGAGGTGTCTGCCACATGACCTTGTCATGGGTGGGATTCCTCACACTGGCTCCTGACAGGAAACCTTTTACTGCTAGCTCTTTCCTTTGGTATCATCAGAGAACTCACAGCAGAGAAAGGCCTTATAGGTGCAATGAATGTGGAAAATGCTTCACTGGCTGTTCAAACCTTCTTTATCATCAAAGAGTTCACAGCTGAGAAAGGCCTTATGAGTGCAGTGGATGTGGGAAATCTTTTACTATTAGAACTAGCCTTCAGTATTCATCAGTGTTCACCATGGAGCAAAACCTTATGAGTTCAATGAATGTGGGAAATCTTTTACTGCTAGCTCTGGCCTTTGGTATCATCAGAGTTCATAGTGGAGAAAACACTTATGAGTACAGTGAATGTAGGAAATCTTTTATTAATAAATCCAGTCTTTTTGATCATCAGAGAGTTCACACTGGACTAGGAACCTTATAAGTGCAGCTAATGAGGACAGCACTGGGGTTGGTGGAGTTTGGAGTGGTAACATGGTGGGAGGACCCAAGTGCAGTCATCAGACAGCAAATGGACCATTTCAAGGGAGGAATTTGAGGTACAGAGAGTGTGTGTCTTCTAATTATTACCTCCCAGCAATGGACAGGTATTTGGGATTCAGTATTAGGTTGCCTATTTCAGAACAAAGGGAGTCTTGTCACTTTAATCCTCTTTCGTTTCCAACTCAGCTTTGGGAACTCAAACAATATATACTTCACCCTCTATCCCTGAATCCCTCCTCAAAAGTCCTGCTCATAGACTGTGCTCCATGCTCGGTGGTCAAGATTATCCACTGGGAAGCAACATTCATGGTTTTCCTGTGAATGATCCCAGTATCTACCTGGTAAAACCACCATCTCTATGCCACAGGATTACACTGAGTTTAGGGCAGACAAGAGTGGAGAAGAGACTTGTATGATACTGTATGATATCTCTTATGTGCAATTTAAACCTCCCAGAGTAATGGAAATAAAAAAAAAATAAACAAATGGGACCTAATTAAACTTAAAAGCTTTTGCACAATGAAGGAAAATATAAGCAAGGTGAAAGGACAGCCTTCAGAATGAGAGAAAATAAGAGCAAACGAAGCAACTGACAAATAATTAATCTCAAAAATATACAAGCAATTCATGCAGCTCAATTTCAGAATGACCCAATCGAAAAATGGGCCAAAGAACTAAACAGACATTTTTCCAAAGAAGACATACGTATGGCTAACAAATCATGAAAAGATGCTCAATATCACTCATCAGAGAAATGCAAATCAAAACCACAGTGAGGTACCATTACACATTGGTCAGAATGGCTGCTATCCAAAAGTCTACAAACAATAAATGCTGGAGAGGGTATGGAGAAAAAGGAACCCTCTTACAGTGTTGGTGGGAATGCAAAATAGTGCAACCACTATGGAGAACAGTGTGGAGATTCCTTAAAAAACTGGAAATAGGACTGCCATATGACTCAGCAATCCCACTGCTGGGCATACACACTGAGGAAACCAGAAATGAAAGAGACACGTGTATCCCAATATTCATTGCAACACTGTCTACAATAGCCAGGGCATGGAAGCAACCTAGATGTCCATTGGCAGACAAATGGATAAGAAAGCTGTGGTACATATACACAATGAAATATTATTCAGCTATTAAAAAGAATGCATCTGAATAGTTCAAATGAGGTGGATGAAACTGGAGGCTATTATACAGAGCAAAGTAAGTCAGAAAGAAAAACACCAATAAAGTATATTCACCCATATATATGGAATTTTGAAAGATGGTAATGATGACCCTATATGCGAGACAGCAAAAGAGACACAGATGTAAAGAACAGACTGTTGGACTCTGTGGGAGAAGGCAAGGATGAGATGATTTGAGAGAATAGCATTGAAACATGTATATTATCATATGTGAAACAGATCACCAGTCCAGGTTTGATGCATGAGGCAGGGTGCTCAGGGCTGGTGCACTGGGATGACCCTGAAAGAAAGGATGGGGAGGGGGGTGGAAGGGAGGGTCAGGATGGGGAACACATGTACACACATGGCTGATTCATGTGAATGTCTGGCAGGCTACAGTCCATGGGGTCACAAAGAGTCAGACACGACTTAACAACTACACAGATTCATATTTGTTGATCTAATTAATATATAGGGGCTTCCCTGGAAGCTCAGCTGATAAAGAATCCAGAGACCCCAGCTGGTCTCCCTGGGAGCTCAGCTGGCAAAGAATGCCAGAGACCCCAGTTTGATTTCTGATTTGGGAAGATCCCCTGGAGGAGGGCATGGCAACCCATTCTAGTATTCTTGCCTGAAGAATCCCCATGGACAAAGGAGCCTAGTAGGCTATAGTCTATGGGGTTGCACTTAGGTTTAATATAAATTAAATAAAATCTTGTTTATACCCATTTAAAATTTGTCACCAATGAAAGTAGCTTGATGTGAAGAAACTTTTAAGGAAATAAAATATAAATGATACAAGAAAATATAAATAATACAAGAAAATACAAATATATTTTATAAATAATACAAGAGCTTTTAGATGAGTTTTACTAAGAATGATTACACTCTTCAGATTTTGATAAATTGAATTTATAGGATTGTGCCAAATTAAGTTAAGAGATGGAAGGTTATTGAATAGTTACATCACTCCCAAATAAAGTGATACTGAAGCATTTATTACTGAACATTAGCTTTCTTTTACAGAGGAACAAAATGTTCAGAACTATTAGGAAATAGGTTTGGTGACACTTTCTATAAGAAAGTATATTTTTAAAAGAAATTCTTATTTGGATTTATGTTTACCAATCTACAGAGCACTAATATAAAGGACTGTTCATGGTTACTTAAGTAGAGTAGGATGTGTGCTTTCAGTAAAGAAGGCATGAGAAATAGAATTGCATTTTTTTAAGGGAAAAAGGAGATAGGTCTGACTTACAAGATTGAAACAAGTGGCTGTTTCTGAGTAGAAAAGAGATAGATACATAAAATGATAAAATGTTTTGTGGCAAGTGGATCTTAAGAAAAGAAGTTTTGTGTATGATCAGGAGAAGGCAATGGCACCCCACTCTGGTACTCTTGCCTGGAAAATCCCATGGATGGAGGAGCCTGGAAGGCTGCAGTCCCTGGGGTCGCTGAGGGTCAGACACGACTTCACTTTCACTTTCACTTTTCACTTTCGTGCATTGGAGAAGGAAATGGCAACCCACTCCAGTGTTCTTGCCTGGAGAATTCCAGGGATGGGGGAACCTGGTGGGCTTCCGTCTATGGGGTCGCACAGAGTTGTACATGACTGAAGCAACTTAGCAGCAGCAGCAGCAGGTTTAACTAAATTTAAAATAAATTCAATTAGAAGCAAATGTATTTCAAAAGTTGTTGCTGTTGTTCAGTCCCACGGTCATGTCTGACTCTTTGTGACCCATTAGATTGCAGCATGCCAGGCTTCCTTGTCTCACCATCTACCAAAATTTGCCCAAGTTCATGTCCATTGCATCAGTGATGCCATCCAGGCATCTCATCCTCTTACACCCTCTTCTCCTTCCACCCTTGATATTTCCGAGCATTAGGGACTTTTCCAGTGAGTTGGCTGTTCACATCAGGTGACCAAAAATACTGGAGCTTCAGCTTCACCTCAATCCTTCCAACTAGTATTTAGGGTATATTTCCCTTAAGATGGACTGATTTGATCTCCTCGCTGTTCAAGGAACTTTTAGCAATCTCCAGCACCATAATTCAAAGGCATCAATTCTTTGGTGCTCTGCCTTCTTTATGGTCCAGCTCTCACAACCATATGTGACCACTGGGAAGACCATAACCTTGGCTATATGGACCTTTGTCGGCAGTGTAATGTCTCTGTTTTATAACACACCATCTAGTTTTGTCATAGCTTTCCTGCTGACAAGCAATCTTCTTCTGATTTCATGGCTTCAGTCACCATCCACAGTGATTTTAGAGCCCAAGATATGGAAATTTGTCTCTACTTCCAGTTTTTCCCATTATATTTGTCATGAATTAGTGGGGCCGTATGCTATGGTCTAAGTTTTTTTTTTTTTTTTAATATTTAGTTTTGAGCAGGATCTTTCAGGCTCCTCCTTTACCTTCATCAAGAAAGATCTTTAGTTCCTCTTCGCTTTTGGCCAATTAGAGTGGTTGGTATTGTCCGCATATCGAATTGATGCTTTTCAACTGTGATGTTGGAGAAGACTCTTGAGAGTCCCTTGGACTTCCAAGAGAACTAATTAGTTCATCCTAAAGGAAATCAGCCCTTTATATTCATTGGAAGGACTAATGTTGAAGCTGAAACTTCAATACTTTGGCCCCCTGATGTGAAGAACTGCCTCATTGGAAAAGACCCTGATGCTGCGAAAGATTGACGGTGGGAGGAGAAAGGGATGACAGAGGATGAGATGATTGGATGGCATCACTGACTCGATGGACATGAATTTGAGTAAGCTCTGGGGGTTGGTGATGGACAGGGAAGCCTGGCGTGCTGCAGTCCATGGGTTTGCAAAGAGTCGGACATGACCAAGCAACTGAACTGAACTGAATCCGCCTATGTGAATTTGTTAATGTTTCTGCCGCCTATTTTGATTCCAGTTTGTAACTCATCCAGCCTGGCATTTCTCATGATGTGCTCAATTTATAAGTTAAACAAACAGTGTAACAACAGACAATTGTCACCAAGATGTCATACTCCTTTCTCAATCCTGAACGAATCAGGTCCATACAAGGTTCTAACTGTTGCTTCTAAAAGTAAGCTGGTACAAAACTTCAATTCGACTTTTCTATCTGTTAAGGGGACACGTTTTATTAAGGTGTTGAACTTCTTTTGATAACAGATGTTAAGTTCTTTTTTTGTTATTTTACTTTACAATACTGTATTGGTTTTGAAATACATCAACATGAATCCGCCACGGGTGTATATGAGTTCCCAATCCTGAACCCTCTTCCCACCTCCCTGCCCATATCATCTCTCTGGGTCATCCCAGTGAAGTGATCTGCTCTGTAATTGTCTTTTAATTCTTTTATTGTTACTTTGCCTAAGTGAATAGCTACTCTTTTACACTGACTGCAAGGAGATCCAACCAGTCCATCCTAAAGGAGATCAGTCCTGGGTGTTCTTTGGAAGGAATGACGCTAAAGCTGAAACTCCAATACTTTGGCCACCTCATGCGAAGAATTGACTCATTGGAAAAGACTCTGATGCTGGGAGGAATTGGGGGCAGGAGGAGAAGGGGAAGACAGAGGATGAGATGGCTGGATGGCATCACCAACTTGATGGCCGTGAGTTTGAGTGAACTCCGGGATTTGGTGATGGACAAGGAGGCCTGGCGTGCTGCAATTCATGGGGTCACAAAGGGTCGGGCACAACCTGAGCAACTGAACTGAACTGAACAGATGATCCTATTTGACTGAGTGTTCCATACCTTTTTAATATTTATTGACAAAACTTCCTAAATCAAAGTTTAATGGAGTCTTTTGACCTCTAGCTAACTTTAAGATGCTTCAAAGGGCCCCTGAAACACCCAAAGAAGGCTATTAAAACAGTTATATTCATTTATGTTAAATTACATGGGGAGTATTGTCAAATGAATAATAAATCTTTTTTGGCTATATTATATGGTAAATATTATTAATTTATACAGTCTATAATTTGTATGAAATTCCTGATAATTTGATATATCCTGGTAAATATTATCAGTTGTAATTTTAGTTATACTGTTTTATGTCACAGAAATAACTAAGTTTCTTTGAAAATTGTATTATAATCAGATTTTAAACATGCTTTCTTAAGTCTTTTGTCCTTACAGACAATTATGATTTTATTCTTAATGCTTTTGCAAAAATGTTTCCTCTTAAAGAAGATTTATAAAAAGGGAAATACAAGTTTCTGACTTTCAGACCACAATGCTAAATTCAGTTCAGTTCAGTCTCTCAGTCATGTCTGAGTCTTTGTGACCTCATGAATTGCAGCACGCCAGGCCTCCCTGTTCATCACCAACTCCCAGAGTCTACTCAAACTCACGTCCATCGAGTTGGTGATGCCATCCAGCAATCTCATCCTCTGTCTTCCCCTTATCCTCCTGCCCCCAATCCCTCCCAGCATCAGAGTCTTTTCCAATGAGTCAACTCTGCGTGAGGTGGCCAAAGTTCTGGAGTTTCAGCTTTAGCATCATTCCTTCCAAAGAACACCCAGGACTGATCTCCTTTAGAATGTACTGGTTGGATCTCCTTGCAGTTGAAGGGACTCTGAAGAGTCTTCTCCAACACCACAGTTCAAAAGCATCAATTCTTTGGCACTCAGCTTTCTTCACAGTCCAACTTTCACATCCATACATGACTATTGGAAAAACCATAACCTTGTCTAGACGGACCTTTGATGGCAAAGTAATGTTTCTGCTTTTTAATATGCTATCCAGGTTGGTCATAACTTTCCTTCCAAGTAAGTGATTAAGAAATCCTAATGGGAATCCTGATGGCTTCATAAAACTATTAATAAAATATTACATAAGACAGAGTGATTTGGTGAGTATGGCAATAATTTTTATAGATTTTTTCTGAAAAACTACTGGTTTGAATCTGTGTTTGTCAAGTGTAAGTAAAACCTTCCTCTCAAACTAATTATGACTTGTAGTAATTTAGTAAAGTATATCTTTGAAGGCAGACATAAATAGTTTTCTTAAAAGTTTAATATAAGACTCCTTATAAAAGTTTCAGCAAAGCCAAAAACCTGTATGATCAATTTTATTTTTATAAAGTTATCAGGCCAATTTTTTGAGAATATATTTATTTTGTAAACAAATTTGTCTTAATTTAGACATATTTGGTAGAAATAAGGGTAAATTTAGAGAGAAAAAGATTATGTTTAAATGAACGTGTGTAAGTGTATCTGTGCTTAGTTGTGTCTGATTCTTTGTGATTACATGGACTGTAGCCCCCCAGGTTCCACTGCCCATGGAATTTTCCAGGCAAGAATACTAGAGTGGGATACCATTTCCTACTCCAGAGAATCTTCCCAATACAGGGATCCAACTTGCATCTCTTGTATCTCCTTCATTGCCAGGCAGATTCTTTACTACTGGTACCATCTGTAAGCTCATTTAAATAAAAGTTAAATCCAAATTTTGTTAATGGATGTTTGTATTCACTGACTCACTTTTCACACAGTTCCTTGCTGTTACACTATATCAATGTAAAGTTTAATTGAATTATCAAAAGGACACTCTAAATTTTTTTCTAAAGCTTATCTCAGTAATCTATTTTTGGATTAAGATCATACATCCCACAACCTGTAACCAGGGATTATGTATACTGGAAAAGAAAGAATTTAAAGGATGGACTATCTCCAACCTGAATGAAAGGATCTTTATTGTGTATGCTTAACTACTTATGCACAGTGAAATTGAAGGGAAAATGACTCGAGTTAATTTCCACTTCCAAAGACCCCTAGACTGGACTGGTCTATAGAGAAGATTACTAGCATCAAACTTTTAAAACAATGAGCAAGAAAGAAAACTATACTTACACACAGACCAGAAGAAGACAATTTTAGAAGTAACAACTTATCTAAGTTGCTAGATCTGATTTGAATGATCACTGATAATTTTTTTTTTTTTTTACTTCCTGAACTTTTGCATATAAATAAAATGTTTTTCTATTATGGGCATGATCTTATGCTAGTTTTAGAAGCTGATCTAGTTTTTGAATTTGTGGGTAATTACTTGTGTCTAGTACTTCTAGATTACTCTGGAGGATTTGTCCACTCCAAGGCATTAATTTGACGGCCCTTTGGAAATTTATTTTAGTCCTATTCAGTTCTGTTCAGGCTTTTTTTTATATTGCTAGGTGAGATTCTGTTACCTGGCCAATTAATAATGCCTGCTCTGACCTTGACCATGAATATGGCTTTTCCTCTTAAGTTATTTTTGTTGTTTGTTCAGTCCCTCAGTCTTGTCTGACTCTTTGTGACCCCATGGACTGCAGCACACCAGGCCTCCCTGTCCTTCACCATCTGCTGAAGTTTGCCCAAGTTCATGTCCACTGCATTAGTGATGTCATCCAGCTATCTCATCCTTGAAAGCCCTCTTCTTCTGCATTCAGTCTTTGCCAGCATCAGGGTCTTTTCCAATGAGTCAGCTGTTCACATCAGTTGACTAAAATACTTGAGCTTCAACTTTAGTCTCAGTCCTTCCAATGAGTCTTCAGGATTGATTTCCTTTAACATTAACTGGTTTGATCTCCTTGCTGTCCAAGGAACTCTTAAGAGTCTTCTTCAGCACCACAGTTCAAAAACACCAATTCTTTGGCTCTCTGCCTTCTTTATGGTCCAGCTCTCACAACCATACATGACAACTGGAAAGACTTGCCTATATGGACTTTTGTTGGCAAAGTGAAATCTTTGCTTTTAAACACATTGTCTAAGTTTGTGATAGCTTTCTTCCCAAAAAGCAATTGTCTTCTGATTTCATGGCTGCAGTCACAATCCTCAGTGATTTTAGAGCCCAAGAAGAGGAAATATGTCACTGCTTCCACCTTTTCCCTTCTCTTTGTCATGAAGTGATGTGGTCAAATGCCATGATCTTAGATTTTTTAATACTTAGTATTAAGCCAGCTTTTTTCACTCTCCCCCTTCACCATCATCAAGAGGTTCTTTAGTTCCTCTTCACTTTCTAACATTAGAATAGAATTATCTGCATATCTGAGATTGCCGACATTTCCCCCACCAGTCTTGATTTCAGTTTGTAACTCATCCAACCTGACTGTTACTCAAGCACAATCAGAATAATAAAAAAAAATTAAGCCAAGAAATAAAACCTCCCAAATCTATGGGGTAGATTTATGTATTTAATACCAGGCTGTGATCATTTAAGTTTTAAGTCATCACTTTATATTGGGAACAATTACATTATACTAAGGCTAACCAGCCTAGTAGTAACACTAGGAAATTGAGCTGGGATCCTTATGAACAGCTCCAACATGTAATTATTCTGAAAAATAAAAATTGGCATAGAATGGACTGAGTTAGACGACCTGAGGATTTACTGGGCTGCACTTAATGGCAATTTTCAGCTTAATTCTCACTTATTACTTTAAAAATGCTGCTAATTATGTTTTTGTATTTTTCTTGTTCTGCAATATTGTTGTTTCTTGTGTAACCAAATATATGACAGAGCTTCTGACAAAAATATATGGTTTTATTTGAAATCAATGATTTTAATCTTGTAGCTGCAGATATGGGAAGATACAACAAAAGGGAATTTTTCCTGGATTATAAGAGATTAGAAAGACAGGTGGTCCAGAGTCCTTTGATTATGATTTATAAGACCCAGTCCAGTAATAATACACTGAGTGGCCTATCAGCAAAATATTCACCAGACCTAGGAATGAGCCTTCTTAGCACTGTAGGACAAAATGATCATGAAATGCCTTCTAAAATATGGTCGAATGTATTACTATGAGTGGGCCCTGTCAACTACACACTGACACTTGTCATTGACACTTATCATCTGCCTCTACAAGAGCTGAATCATGTGTCACTGCAGTTGCTGATTTTCAACACAGCTTGAAAGGAGTTCGGGGTGGACGGCAGAAGTAATACACTGTGTGCTTGGGGCAAAAAGTGGTAGATAGTTGAATATTTTTAGAAGCCAATTTTATGAGCCAAATTCTTATATCTCCTCATATCTAGAAAAGCACTAAAATCCTTTATGGTGACAACTATTCCTCATGAATAGCAGAAATCTTCTGCCAAAATTATGTGCTAAATCTCATGTATTCCCCTTTCACCAAGTTCACATATATACTGACCTCCACCTCGTCCCTCTTAAGAGTAGTTCCTCAGAGCTATCTGAGGCAGTGTTTCTTGGGTTGCAGTCTTCATATTGCCCCAAATAAAACAACTTGCTATTCTCATGTTTTCCACTTTTAGATTGACTAGCTCTAGGAAAGAGTACAAGATTTTCAGGGGAAGTTATGAGCAATTGAGGCATGTATGGTCTTCCATATTTTGCACAAGTACCTAGAACAGTAGATATATTTTCCTTGAGTGTAGATTTTAGTATGGTAATAAAGTAAAGGTAAGTTTCAGACACCTTCAGGTCTCATCTGCACAGGTGTGTTTCTACGGTCAACTTAGAACCAGTTCAGGGTGGTTGACTACTGCATTTCTTAAAGCACAGCTGTAATATGTCTCTATCAAATACCAGAAGCTTTTGAAAGAGATAAATCGAGGCAAGTATCTTTTTGCTCCCAGGGTCTGGTATGGGTGATGATATCATAAAGTGAAAGTTGCTCAGTCGTGTCTGACTCTTTGTGACCCGATGGACTGTATAGTCCATGGAATCCTCCAGGCCAGAATACTGGAGTTGGTAGCCTTTCCCTTCTCCAAGGGATCTTCCTGACCCAGGGATTGAACCCAGATCTCCCACATTACAGGTGGATTCTTTACCAGCTGAGCCACAAGGGAAGACATTAAAAAAAAAAAAAAGATAATGCCACCTGATACATGTAATATATAACACTTAAAAAACTAAATAGGCTGTGGTTGGAAATTAAAATATAAATTTTAATTCTTTTAGCAAATTGAACGGAAATCATTTTCAGATTTTGACACTGAAGTGAACTGGTGAA